>VMBQ01009044.1:2490-34367 GCA_007657795.1 Dreissena rostriformis
ATCGGCTGTTGATGACAATACAAATTATTTGTAAACAATAGCATTGATTTAAAAAAAAAAAAAAAAAAAAACAATCGTAGTATAAAAAATGACCTTTTTCATGTTAAGTTGAGTAGCTTCAGAAAATAGCTTAAACTTGCCCACAATGCAACGCGACAAAAGGGCTTCGACTGGATCAGAAATGTGAATGGTCTGACAATAACCCACGAAAAATGTATTAATTTATGCATATTAAAATAGATATACGACGAAGATGAAAAGCTATGGTCATTGAACATTATGTAAGCTTAATATGTGTGAACACACTTAGATATCATGACATAACATTGAAGATCGGATGCAGCAACAACAACAACAACAACTAAAATGGACTGCAGTAAATGAACAAAATGCTTTTAAACGGCTATGTCTTTTGTTTGTTTGATGATCTTTAAAAATTAACAAGTTCACATGCAAATTAAATCATGGCTGCTTAAATATTCAATCCATGAGTTTTACAGAAACAGGTAAGCAAATTTGAATTAATAATATAGCCAATTGTTAGATACTTAAGTGTTCATGTATGCAGGGCATATCAATATTATCGCTTGCTGTCAACGGACATTTAAAAATCGCGCGATTCCATCATAACGTGCGTCCCATGTATTTAAGGCTTTACTTCCTTTATTTGAAATGTGTGCAAGTATAGAAGATTGATGATAGTGTAAACATAGTCCACCATAAATACTTGGTTTTAAACATTTTAAGAGCGAGTAAACATATTTGCCTTGATATATAATTGAGGACAATAAATCCCGCCTGGCTGTCAAATTGACCTTCAGAACAGCACAGCGATGTTGTCAGATAGAAAGAATGTACATGGATCATTGATTAGAAATATGAGAAACCGGAAAATAAATGTGCATGCTTTTAGAATTTAATGGTGTTTTTTTAATAGTATATGTGTGCATGTTTTTGTTAAGGAATGCATATTACAAGAGCAAGAGGATTGTTTTCCTTATGTTTGTTGTTTTTAATAAGAGATATCACTTGTATGTTTAATACTTTAATTGGGCCTCTCTCTGAGAAAACGGTGTTTAATGCACGTGAGTCTAGTGTCATCCCATATTGGCCTGTGCAGTCCGTACGGGCTAATCAGGGACAACACTTTATTCTGTTATGGTATGTTTCGTTTAAATGAAGTCTCTTCTTAGCAAAAATCCTGTTGAGGCGGAAAATGTTGTCCCTGATTAGCCTGTGCGGACCACTTTACACACAGGCATTATATGTGCGAAGAACAGAACATTCGCATTGAAAGGTACTTAATTGTCATTAACTGCTGTTACATTATTAACGGATATGTTAAAAAAATTGTAAAATTGAGTCACACATCTCACGAATGATTTTTCTAAATAAAAATACATGAATTAGTTCGGTATTGACAATTATCAATTTGACATAAACGGATTTAAGCGTATGTAATATTAACAGTTTTATCTTTTGAATTACTATTCGGCCTAAACATACGTGATTACTTATTATCTAGACCAACCACAAAACAAGAAACATCGTAGATAGGCAATCAATGTGATCTAAAAACGCCTACCTGGATACTTAAGTGATTTGTTTTCTGTTTGTTTGTCAATCAAACGTGTGTTTCGAGAGACCAAGATGTGTATGCGGAATGTTATCTTGAATGACTTCAACCCTTTGTTTTCAGTTTGTTTGTCAATCAAACGTGTGTTTCGAGAGATCAAGATGTGTATGCGGAATGTTATCTTGAATGACTTCAACCCTTTCAAAATAGTTAATCAATGCGTAGGAAACGAGCAATTCAACATTTACCACAAGAATATTTGTCGAACTTCTTTTGTATAACTTTTTTTTTAAATTGAGACCTCAGTAAGGAAAATATAGTATCAGAGTACCGCGATTTATTTAGATCGCGTTTCTAATCAGTTATGTTCTCTCACATACTTTTCGGTGTACAACAATATAATTTTCTATTTGCTTTCTTCAATAATATTCAATCCTTGGCAATATACAGTGTATATAATATTTTTCATTTATGAAACATTTCTCTTATAAGGAATGGCTTCCATTTATCAAACTAATAAATAATAACAGTTTGTTCGGATTTTATTAACGTGTGCATACAGTACACATGTTACCTTCGACACACGTCCATTATTTTAAAAATGAATAAACTTCAAATCAATTATAAACTGTAGACTTTTCTTTATGAAAAAGGCATTTTTTAAAATATAATTTCGGCATGCCTGTGTCCGCATATTTGTCTAAAACCAAATCCAATGGGCGAGTACCATATGCAAGAAGGAAATGGAACATAGCAAAATAATACAAACATAATGACAAAGTCGACAGTGCATGAGTGAGCAGAAACTACTCCCACCGTCTAATGCCCAATACTACAAACACAGTGAAACTATTTTAAAAGCACTATTTGTAAAATCTCCGTTGTTCAATTTATTTCGTTTTCAATTATCGCCCTTTCTGTGAATCTTAAATTCTGCTGTGAACGAAACATATCCACTCCCAATATATATTGTACCAATCTATCCGTTTCAAAATAAGTCTCACACCGAGGTTGCCTTAATTAACCACTTAAACGGCGGGATTCTCGGACAAGATCGCTTTGACCTACTAGTACAAGCTCGCTTTGGCCTTCTAGTACAAGATCGCTTTGACCTACTGGTACAAGATCGCTATGGCCTACTAGTACAAGATCGCTTTGGCCTACTAGTACAAGATCGCTTTGACCTACTAGTACAAGATCGCTTTGGCCTACTAGTACAAGATCGCTTTGGCCTTCTAGTACAAGATCGCTTTGACCTACTAGTACAAGATCGCTTTGACCTATTAGTACAATATCGCTTTTGCCTACTGTACAAGATCGCTTTGGCCTACTAGTACAAGATCGCTTTTACCTACTAGTACAAGATCGCTTTGACCTACTAGTACAAGATCGCTTTGGCCTACTAGTACAGGATCGCTTTGGCCTACTAGTACAAGATTGCTTTGGCCTACTAGTACAAGATCGCTTTGGCCTACTAGTACAAGATCGCTTTGGCCTACTAGAACAAGATCGCTTTGGCCTACTAGTACAATATCGCTTTGGCCTACTAGTACAATATCGCTTGGGCCTACTAGTACAATATCGCTTTGGCCTACTAGTACAAGATCGCTATGGCCTACTAGTACAAGATCGGTTTGACCCACTAGTACAAGATCGCTTTGACCTACTAGTACAATATCGCTTTGGCCTANCACCCGGTCCGGTCATGCGGATACTTTGACTAGCGTGCGTTCTAAGGATTCATGCCATTCCCCGCGGAGGTGTGTGAATGACAGTTAAATGTTGAATCTTCATCAGATGTTCAGAAAGCAAAGCTATACATTTGATCTGTATCATATATGCAAATCCGAATGTATTTATATTTTCTCAATCTTCCTCAGATTTGTAAATTATACATTTTGTGCTCGTGCATTAGGTATTATTAACGTCAAGATTTTACGTGTTATCTATGCATTCTTTTTTGAACATTTGATAACACATTTGCAATGAATATGACTATGCATTATTATATGTGTTTTGCACATCTGATTAAGATCTAGTCCATAGCTCCGCATTCTGGTCTGATGGAGATCTAACATATAACAGCCAACTTCACACACCTATTAAGGGAATAATTTATTAATCCGATAAGAGGTGAAGTGCATCAATCTGATGCGGCCTTTAACTTATTGATAACTTATCACTTTCGTTCGTAGTGGATTGCAGTTAGATATATTACTTCTTTTATGTCAGTGTAGTTGTGTATGATGTAATAAAAACAAAATACATGTATTGTGAAAACGAAACATCTTCATTTTGAAGATAAAGAAATCAACGCGCTTCCTAGTTACCAGCATAATAGTATGCTATAGGTGGGTGTGAAACTAGGAAGTCCCGGGGTTTGTACCAATGCCATACTTGCGCCCAATCAGATCAGAACGGAATGTGATGTTTTCAGATACGTTTGATTTTACTTATTGGACTTATAAAGCTAGCTATAACGTTATTAACGATGTCGCACTATTTAGCCTGTATCACCCTTAAGTGTCCCTTTAATAGGTCACTATTCCATTGCGCGTCACAGACATGCTATGTATTGCAAATCAAAGTGATACAACATATATCAGCTCTGCTATCAGACCTGTAGATTCAAAAGCTATTATAATGTATCAGAAGTTCATTTACGACATTGTGGTGCGATGTTGGCATTGGTGAGTATCGTGACAACACCTAAATACGCCTCCATCTGATACCTTTGTCAGCCTGAGGGGACTGAATAAATGTTGGATAACTTGGGTCACATTTATGTGTCACAACATGAACTTTGCCTGTGGAAGTTGTGCGGCGGCCCATGCGGCTCAATTGTGACAGCTTTTGCCCTAGTAGCGATGGGCCTCGAGCTTGATTCCCGGATTGGGACCCATACAACTTTCACATTAATCCCGATATGAGGAAACAGGGATAAATGCATGTGGGTAAAGTGTCATCCTAGATTAGCTCGTGAAGTCCGCTTAGGCTAATAAGGAACGACACTTTCCGCGTTTATGGTATTTTTCGTTTAAAAGAAGTCTTTTTTTAACTCCAGTTTCGACGAAAAGTGTCGTCTCTGATTAGCCTGTGCGGTCTGCACAGGCAAATCTGGGACGACATTTTACGCACATGCATTTAGCCACGTTTCCAAAACGAGGCTCATATGACGCGTACTCATTTAATCAATCATTTTTTACACGCAGTATTTCATGCGTTATGAAATGCAACAGATCGTTATTTTTAAAGTTATATTTATCATGGTTCAGATCGAGAGCTGTTGATAAGCTCTGTTTCAATCATTAATTTAAGTCTTTTAATAGATTCTTTCATTGGTTGTCTTGTAGTCAAGCCCTGTTTATTTAAATATTTAATATGGCTCACACATGAGTTTAGTTTAACATAACTAATAAGTGTAATCTAGTGGTCGAGTATAGGAATCATGGTGAAGGAAGTACTTGGATGTTGCTTTTTTGTTTCATTTTGATCATACCAAGAACAACACATGATGAAAGGCCTGTACGCGGACTATAACATTTATCAACAAAACACTCGAAACTGTGAAATGTACATGTATATCACTAGAATGCGTCGACTGACGCATGATAGCTAACGCGAAATATAGCACGGACATCTCGCTAAGTATACAACCCAATTGAAAAGCACTCATGGTTCAGGAAAAAAAATCATTTATTAAAAATGCAACACAACACTCAGTATGAACAGTAACAAAGGGCAATATCAACAAAAATCAATGAGTCGCGTTATGGGAAAGCTGGATTTAATGCACTTACGTAAAGAGTCATCTCATGGACGACCTTCCCGCTTATATTGCATTATTCGTTTAAAGGAGGTCTCTTCTTACCGAAAATCCAGTGTAGGCAGAAAGTGTCGACCCTGAGAAGCCTGTGCCCAGTCTTATCTGCGACGACACTTTACGCACATGTAATTATTAAGCCAAATGTCTCATAACGAGGCTGATGGGATGCATAGTAACCCTTTCAGTGCGGGAACCGAATTTTGAAGGCCTTTGCAAACAGTTTGGATCCAGATGAGATGCCACAGAACGTGGCGTCTCATCAGGATCCAAACTNTGAGTATTTGTTTGTTCTACCCTAACGAAGTAACATTTACTTTCCTTAGTAATGCGTATGACCTATTTTTGTTACAAACGATATCCTTTATCAACAACAACAAACATAAGAACAAAATTTGTCTCGCTCTTGCAATACCCATGCACATATATACTATTAATAACACCATTTAATTCAATACGCATGTGCAATATCGATTTGCTCTACTTAAGGTACATTTGACAACAAGGCGGAATTTATTGTCTCCAATAAAAATGAAAACACTTTAAATCAATATTAATATGTAGACTTTTGTTTGGGGAAAAAAAGAAAAGGCATTTTGTAAATATTATTTCGGCATGCCTGTCTGTGTCCATATATTTGTCTTCAACCAAATCCAATGGGAAAGTACCATATGCAAAAAGGAAGTGGAACATATCAAAGTATGTTCGTATAACTTTTTTATTAAGACAAATATGCGGACACAGGCATGCCGAAATCATGACTTAGTCGACAATGCATGATTGGGAAGAAACTATTTCATCAGTTTTATGCCCTAAGCTACAAACACATTTTATCTATTTTGAAAGCACTGTTTGTAAAAAAAATTGAAATTATTTCTAACTATTACCAATCTATCCGCTTTAAATTAAGTCACATATCGACGTTGGCTTAATTTACTACTTTAACGGCGGGATACTCGGACAAGATCGCTTTGACCTATTAGTACAAGGTCAGTTTGAACTATTAATTCCAGGAATATGAGACCGCTCGTCTCGGGCATGTTTACATTCCGTGAGCAGATAACAATGCCGTCCGTTCCACACCGGTCATTTACTAGAGGTGAATTTGGCTTTGAGATGTTGAATCTTAATCAGAATCAGAATTCGCAGCAATGTACTAAAGGTGAAGTTGTCTTTTAAATTTTGAGTTTATATCAGATTCAGAATGCGCAGCAATGTACTAAAGATGAAGTCATTTAAACGTTGAATCTTTATCAGATTCAGAATGCGCAGCAATTTACTAAAGGTAGAGTTTTTTAAAATGTTGAATCTTTATCAGATTCAGAATGCGCAGCAATTTACTAAGGGTGAAGTTGTCTTTTAAATTTTCAATCTTGATCAGATTTAGAAGGCGTAGCAATTTACTAAAGGTGAAGTTGTCTTTTAAATGTTGAATCTTCATCAGATTTAGAAAGCGCAGCAATGTACTAAAGGTGAAGTTGTCTTTTAAATGTTGATTCTTTATCAGATTCAGAAATACTCACCCCGTCTCAGTATATCTTGTACGAATGCATCCGCTTAACATAAAATTTCGACTCGACGTTGTCTTAATAATTAACCACTCACAAGGGCGGGATTTTTCAACAAGGTCTGTTTGAAATATTAATGCCCTGAAAGCCGGCCGAGTTGATATTTCTCACAACAATTTGGTTTTCTCAACTGACCAGAATTGCTCAGTATTCGTCAGATAAATTATGAAGCTTAACTCTTCCATACTGATTTTCGCAGAAAAATTGTGCCAAAAAAATGCCAAAAGCAACAAATGTACGAAACCTAATCATGTAAATAACGGAATCCTCAAGACTATTTTTAACCTGTGACGTATGCACGCTTTGGGTCACGTGAGCGCCAATTTCAGGTGATTTCCACTTCCGCGCTTTTCAAAACAAAGAAGAACTACTAAATAACACGGTTTCTCCATGGCAAATGGCGTTGTAAACAATGATGCAATGGTCACGTGGTTTTACATGTGACCCGTGCGTGTTTAAATTTAGATCATTTCTTTCTATAGACAGAAATTGAAAAGCCCTTTCTGTGCACTAAATTTGGGCATTTCTTGACCGATTTTGACCAATTTTTGTGCACATCTGACATAAATACATTAAATTTTGACACATAATCACTTTTTTTGCGGCACATAACGAAAATGGGAACATATACCAACAACAACTCGGCCGGCTTGAAAATAAGACCGCTTGGGCATGTTTACATTTCGTGAGCAGATGTGGTCGGATTACACTGTTCCACGCCGGTCATGCGGAATTCTTTGGCTAGCGTGAAAAAAGAACGTTTGGGAATGTTTACATTTCGTGAGCAGGTGTTGTCGGATTTCACTGTCGTCCGTTCCACTCCGGTCATGCGGATACTTTGACCAGCGTGCGTTCCAAGGATTCATACCATTCCCTGAGGAGGTGTGTGAAGGGCAGTTTGATGTTGAATCTTCATCAGATGTTCAGAATGCATAGCTATGCACTAGAGATGAAGTTGTCTGTTACATTTTGAATGTTCATCAGATGTTCAGAATGCATAGCTATTCACCAGAGATGAAGTTGTCTGTTACATGTTGAATCTTCATCAGATGTTCATAATGCATAGCTATGCACTAGAGATGAAGTTGTCTGTAACATGTTGAATCTTCATCAGATGTTCAGAATGCATAGCTTTTCACTAGAGATGAAGTTGTTTGTTACAAGTTGAATCTTCATCAGATGTTCAGAATACATAGCTATGCACTAGAGATGAAGTTGTATGTAACATGTTGAATCTTCATCAGATGGTCAGAATGCTAAGCTATGCACTAGAGATGAAATTGTCTGTTACATTTTGAATCTTCATCAGATGTTCAGAATGCATAGCTATGCACTAGAGATGAAGTTGTCTGTTACATGTTGAATCTTCTTTAGAAACCCATAATGCCTAGCTGTGCATTTGATCTCTATCGTATATGAAAATCAGAATGTATCGCAATTGTCTCGATCTTCATCAGATTTGAAAATCATACATTTTACGTTATATCTATGCATTCTTATTTGAACATGCGATACAAACCTTCTTATTTGATATGAATATGAATTGTAATTTGTGATTTGAACATCCGCTGAAGATCTAGTCCATAGCTAGGCACTATGATCGAATGAAGTTCTAACATATAACAGCCAACTTATCACGCCTATCCTGGGGACATCTCATACCATTCCTCAATACGTATGTTGCGGTTTTGATATCTCTGGCAATCCTAAATGCTTTTATGTGCGGTCATGATATATTTGACAATCTTAAAGTCGTTTGTGTGCGGCTATAAAATAACTGACAATCATCATAAACATTAGTTTGTGATCATGATGATTCTGATAAATCATACAAATCAAGAGTTTATGGGAAATCTCTGACGACTTCGGTATAATGAAAATACAATAAGGCTTAATTTATCGAGAACGTGATTTCAGAAACAGCAATAACCACTTGTAAAGATTGATCTTCGTTCCTGACAAACAATGCTTAATAATACGTGCTTAATTACAATATGTAAATTAATTTTCAAGCGGTTTCGACGAGTACATCCGGTTCCCGGGCGCGTTTGAGAGCTCAACTGGTTCATATATACATTTGCTTAAGTACCAAATTGTGCTCTATACTTGTGAAATACTGGGTTACGGTGACGTACACATGGTCTTTATAGTTCAAACGGATTTTTTTTTGTAATGCCCATTTACACGTGAAGAAAAGCGCTCCAAATGTTAGATGAAATCAGAGGCGAATTTCATAACCTACGTTCTTACTTCGCTAAGGAAAGAAATAAATTGTTGCCGGTTATAGATGGAAATTCAATTAATGTATTCCAATTCCAAAATATTATGAATAGCAAGGATATACAAAAATGAATAAATGTTTATAAATTAAATAATATTGTTTGTCAAAACTTTCAGAGCCATTGCATCGTTTAATATCTAACGGGTGTGAACGTATTTTGTGGTCGTGAAATAGCTTTACTCTCATTGTTGACAACTTTGTAGTTTTTCATTTCTAATCATTTTATCGTAGTGTGTAATTTATGACGTGCCAGTAGTTTATGACATACAGCCTGGGTATTTATGTATCATACATTGTATTGCAATTTTATATGTCATTGTGTAAGTCTCTTTTCACAAACGTTTATTAAGCAAACCAAGAGGGCATTTGTTCCTAATGCGCTCACCTGAGACCCGAAGGATCTTAACTATTCTCAGATGGCGGAGTTCAGAATACAAAACACTTCATGGAACATAAATAATTCATTTCAATGCACTTTTATTTTTCAATTTCGGCTGCGATATCATTTGAAAAAATGTTCTGACCACGTTTCAGGAAGGTATGACTTGAAATGCGACGTCTATAGATTTAACAGGCGTTTTCTTTAATTTGACTTGGTGACCCAGTTTTAAACTGAGCAGAGACTTCATTGGTACACATATTCTGATCAAGAATCAGGAAGATGAGACAATCCATGTGGCCAATAGAGCGTTTACAAGGTTTTTACTATAGTGATATAAGGAAAACTGACCCGCCCCATTTAAACGGACCGGAACCATTTTAAAACTCGACCGAACTATCAGAACATCATATGTTCTGACCAAGTTTCATGAAGATTGTACTTAAAATGTGCTGTAGTGTTCACAAGTGTCACTAGAGCCATAAAAAGAACACTGTCCTGCCCCTTGGCAGCCATGCTTTTTCCACGGACCACAACCATCTTCGAACTCGACCGAGCTATCAAAAGAACAAATGTCCTGACCAAGTTCAAGCAGATAGAACTAAAAATGTGACTTATAGAGTGTGTACAAGGTTTCACTATATCCATATCAGGACAACTGCCCCGCCTTCTTGCGGCCATATTTTTCTGCGAACCAAAACCATTTTCGAACTCGGCCGAGCTATAATTAGAACCATTCCTGCCACAAAGTTTCATGAATATTAGACTAAATATGTGACTTCTAGAATGTTCACAATGTAGCACTATAGCCATATTAGGACAACTGCCCCGCCCATTGGTGGCCATTTTTTCGACGAACCACGAACATGTTTCGAAATCGCAAAGCTATCATAAGAACATATGTCCTGACCAAGTTTCATGAAGATTGTACTTAACATACAACTTCTAAATTGTTCACAATATTTCACTTAATACAAACAAGGACACCCGCCCCCTTGCGGCGATGTTTTTTCACGTACTACAGCCATGTTGGAACTCGGTCGAGATATCATAAAAAACATGTTCTGACCAAGTTTCATGAAGATTGGACCAAACATGTGACCTAATAAGTGTCACAAGCTTTTTCTTAAATTTTACCTAGTGACCTAATTTTTGACCTAACGCAACCCAGTGTGGAACTCGGCCAAGATAGCACTGGGAAAAATGTTCTGACAAGGTTTCATAAAGATTGGAAAATATATATGGCCTCTAGATATTACACAATATTAATGTTGACGACGGACAAAAGACGATCACAAAAGCTTACCATAAGCACGTTGTGATCATGCGAGCTAATGAACTAACTTTTAAACCTAACAAGCTTTTACTGCAAAACTCTGTCCAGGAGTTATTTCATTAAAAAATGGAAAAGTATCATAAATACAGCAATCCTAACAACTACTGAAAGTTCTTGTTCGGAGGCGATCAAGTGTGACAATGTGGTTGCAATAATGTCGTAATCTAACCATCACGTTTCGACATACCGGATTCTAAATATTTTATTCAACCGTTGCAATGTACTTATCCCCTCAATAGGCCTATTAATTCAGATTGAACATTTCGAAACACTGCATTCGAAATATGTGTTAAACCGTTGCCTTGCAGCGCACTCTGACCTGGCCAATGTTTTCAAGTTGCCATTTCAACATACCGCAGTTAAAATATGGTCATTTTTAGTGTAGAAAAGTTATATGAACTTCAACGAATATCAATAAAATTTTATATGAGCTTCGCTCTGTGCTAAAAGTGTGTTTAATGAATGTGCATTTAGTATCGTCCCAGATTAACCTGTGCAGTCCGCACAGGCTTATCAGGTGCAACATTTTCCGCCTAAACTGGATTTTCTTCAACCACAGTCTTCATTTAAACGAAAATACAATAAAAGCGGAAAGTGTCGTCTCTGATTAGCCTGTTCGGACTGCATAGGCTAATCTGGGACTGCACTTTACGCATTTGCATCAAACCCCCTTTTTACAGAGCGCGACTCATCGTGAAAAAGACGACAGGCATCATACACGTTGTCGTCATGAACTTCGTCGTGCAGAATTCGCGGATTTGAACCGCGTTCTGGGACAACGGGGCTAAATGCATGTGCTTTAAAGTATCATCCTAGATAAGCACATGCAGTCCGCACCGGCTTATCAGGGAAGAGACTTTCCGCCTAACCGTTATTTATTTTCGCGGACTGCACAGGCTTATCAGGGACGACACTTAACGCAAATGCATAAGCCCTGTTTTCTCAGTCGGCGGCTCAATTATAATCACACGAAATTTTTAATAGATATGAAACCTTCCTCTTCGCCCCCTCAAGTATTGATAAAATGAATGATTTGATTTATTGTTGCCTAACAGTATTCATATTTCACTAGGGTCTGTTCAAAGATTAATGAATTGACAATTTTTACATTAACCGCGCTCTGTGAAAAGGGGGTTAAATGCATGTGCGTAGAGTGACCACACTTTCCGTTGTTATGATATTTTTGTTTAAAGAAAGTTTCTTCTTGGCAAAAAAGCAATTAAGGCGGAAAGTATTGTCCCTGCTTACTCTGTGCGGACTGCACAGGCTAATCTGGGACGACATTTTACGCGCATGTATTTAACCCCCTTTTCACAGAGAGAGGCTCATGTATTGTATCACTCATTTGCCATCAAGGAGTAAACTCACACTAATCTATAGAAACAAAATATAAATAATGTAATTATTAACAGTTTTGATGTAACGAGAAACTATGATTTATTCAAATGGATTTTTACTTTACTCAACACTTAAGGATAAAAAAGTCCGTATGCAAGTCCCTTTACAAGGCAAGAGTATTATCAAATACAATGTGTAGGTTGTTCGTAATGGGTGTTCAATCGCTCACCTCCGAAAATTAGCTTAAAATGATGTTCTCGCGCCTGCATTAAATGATAGAATTAAATAAAACAACGCAAAACAAAGCACTTTTATATGAATTTATTGAAATACAAAAGGTATAAAAAGAGAAGAAAATTCGTTTGTAAAATACACCTTATATTATGTACATTCAGACATCATAAACATTCACATTTACGTCACGTGACAAAATATAATTTAATTAGTAAAGATCACAGTTTATTTTGAGAAATTTGGAATACTTTTAAAATAAAAGACGCTATGCAAAATGAATGATGACAATGATTGCGAAAAAGCAATTTCAAAACATGTACTAAGTTCTGGATATTAAAACAATAAACCGAGCTCGTTATATCTTAACAAGAAATAAGATTGTCTATTATGCTGTAAACAAAGATTCACTAGAATTCTTAGAATAGGTTTCAATAAACATTTTTGTTGCTGGTTCCTTCCGAAAATAGACGCTTGCAGGGATGAAAGCTTTGTGTCATGTGACTATTCCGAAGGTTCCCGGCTCCTATTCTCGCACCATGGACATCCCTTGGTGCCCACCGAGTTCCTGGAAACCAGAGAAACAAATTTATTATAAGATGTGCTTAAAAAGAAAAGAAAAGTACCTAATTAGCTCATGCATTAACAAGTAGGGGACCAGAAAAAAATACTGCAGTGATAATAGCAGAATGAACCCGAATAGAAACATACGTTTGATTACCGACTGAATAACCAAATAGGTAAGTGAATAACCAAAAACAATTTAAAAAAAATCAAGTTGATAACAAATTACAATCAAATTATCAAGTTGATTACCAAACACAGGTGTTTTAATATAGGTCCAATAAACTATTTAAAGTCATGCACACTCTGTGATTACACTTTAAATAGACATAAAACTTGCCGATAGATGGATGCAAAGTGTGTGATTTTGCGAATAATGGATACACATTGTGTTATTTGGCGATGAATTGCGTCATCATGTGTGATTTGGCGACGGATGGATGCTTCGGTGTGATTTGGCGACGGGTTGATGCACCGTGTGTGAATTGGAAACGGATGGATACACAGTGTGTGATTCTGGCGATGCGTTGATGTTCAATTTGTTATTGGCGATAATACATCATTGGATACAGAGTGTGATATATTAGGCGATGCATGGATACACATTTTGTTATTTTGCGACGGATGGATACACATTGTGTAATTTTGGCGATGCATAGATGTTCAATGAGTGACTGGCGATAATACATCATTGGATATAGAGTGTGAGATATTAGGCGATGCATGGATACACATTTTGTTATTTGGCGATGGATGGATACACAGTGTGTGATTTGGTGAAAATTCTTCCGTGGATACAAAGTGGGTTTGGGCGATAAATATCACACGGTGTGATATGTCAAAACATGTCCACATTTTGCGCGACTCGACATGAAAGGAAACTTCTTGAGTGATTTGGAATTTGTACATAATTTCGATTTGGCAAAGAATGGACACATCCGAAAATTTGATATGATTATACATGTACTTCGCGCAGTAAATACAAACAAACATTTTATTTCAGTTTAGAGGCATATGATCTATACAAATTACCGTTGAATGTTACAGGAAAAATGTCCTTCAATTAATTGAGCCGCGCTCTGGGAAAACCGGGCTTAATGTATTTTCGGACTGCACAGGCTAATCTGGGAGGATAATTTATAAGTATAATTTGCAAAAAAAATGGTTATTTAAAGACTTCTGCAGATAGTCAATCAATTATTTAACTACTGTACAAATACACATATTGAGCCTCGGAGGAAACACCGGCATGTGTTAGGAATTCTAGTTACTTTATCTCTAAATGACGTAATGAATAACTACATTTTATTACGGGTATGGCCATAACACGATCGCTTTTGAAATGTAAAGAAATACAACTAAGTAACGTATACTGGTTAAATAGTATTAATTACATTCCTTACGATGTTTAGATGATGTTTTGCGAGAAATTTGACACGCCAAATTTTAGCTCGTTGCTACAGTAACTACTAAGGTATGTAAAGAAAATTTAAATCTGGGTTAAAAATGTGCAAACCATCTCCATGCTGTACCAAAGTAGTAAATCTATAAAATTCATTTTAAGACGAGCCTCCCAGCAGTAAGTTAACTTTCGTGAAGGAAAAGACATGCCCGTGAGAGCGTAACCGCCGATGGTTTTGCAAACAAAATTAACCCATTTATGCCGAGTGGACTCTCCCATCCTTCTAAATTGGATCAATTCATTTCCAAAATAAGGGATGTCTGGTATATTTATTTCTATCTTTAGAATATTTCTAACGTAAATTCAGTTAAGCAAACAGCGCAGACCCTGAAAAGACGCCGCATTATGCGGCGTCTCATCTGGGTCTACGCTGTTTGCCTAGGCCTTTTTTGTAGACGCTAGGCATAAATGGGTTAATATGGAAAACAAGCTGTTCACAATTGTTTCAGATGTTTTTTTATCTTGTTTGAAACAATGTAAGTTTTATTTATTTGAAACTAAGGCATTTTATTACAATGAAAACGATTATCCTTTAATAAGACTTTTTAAAAGTACAATTTCAACGTTTTATTACTCGTATTAATGAATAGTAAAGTATCTGTCGTTAGTTTTTTACACCCTGTCCCAGTATATATTTGAGCCTCGCTCTGAGAAAACAGGGTTTAATGCATGTGTCTAAAGTGTCGTCCCAGATAAGCCTATGCAGTCCGCACAGGCTAAGCAGACACGACATTTAACGTCTGGACAGGATTTTCGTTTGGAAGATACTTCCTTTAAACGAATAATTCCATCAAAGTCTATACAAGCGGAAAGTTTGATCCCTGATTAGCCTGTGCGGACGGCACAAGCTTATCTGGGACGATACTTTACCCATGTGCATTAACTCGGTTTTGTCAGAGCAAGGCTCAATTTGAAGCGTGACATTTAATGTTAATGTAACTTAATTTGATTTAATTGAAAGTGAATCCATTAGACACACAATAACGCGACAGTAACGTCACCATGCGATCCGGGCGTTTAAAAAACTAACCGACGTGAGAAAACGAAGCGACGAATCGCAATTTAGCTCTTTCTAATCGCGTTCTCGCGTTTGCAGGGAATGAGTTATCTATTAATTGGTTAAAAGTTCGCAACTACGATGACCACCTTGAAATCTCGCTCTTTTTTGCGGATGTGAATCCGGATGCATGCGTGTATTTTGTTGGCCACTTGAATTAATTTGATACTTATAAACGCTCACTGGAAATATTTGTGTATTGCGGTTGATCACCATTGCAAGCAAGCCTAGCTGGCGGATTTTATTCGAACTGATGTAGTTCGAACACAGCCTAGTCCTTAGATATTAACTCAGAAGGTTTAACATATATTGAGAGTTAACGGATGTTCAATGAAAAGCATGTACATGTATGTTTAACCGCAGTCTCGGATGTACAATTAACTTAATCACTACAATCAAAATCAAATGCGCGCATATTTTATCATACAGCAAAGATGTATGTATGACTAACACACTTCGAAAACACCCATGGCGGATGATGCACTCGGAGTGTTGTCGAAATGTTGTCGATTGTTGAGCAGATCAATCGCGTAAACAGTTTTTATAAAGTCGAATCATGTGATACTTAAGCACTGAAATCTTGCGCTATACATTCATGTTATGTTGAGCCCCGCTCTGGGAAAACGGCGCTTATCGAATGTTCGTAAGGTGTAGTCCCAATTTAGTCCGCAAAGGCTAATCAGGGACGACACTTTTCGTTTAAATGAAGTCTCTTAAAAACGAAAATCCAGTCTAGGCGGAGAGTGTTGTCCCTGAATAGCCTGTGTGGAATGAACATGCGACTCGGGGACGACAATTTACGCACATGCATTAAGCCCGGTTTTCCCAGAAAGAGGCTTAATCATATTATTTTTTTCACGGGGTGTTTTATAGCTTCCCTTTTACAATTCATATATTGTACGGCAATTATCTTGCACGAACATTTGATGACTTTGTTTTGACAGAGGCATTTCGTGTGCTTCAATGCATATTAATATGGAAAAGTTTAAACACTTTATTAAAATATTTCATTTAGCCCGCAACCGAAAATGTTATTTTCCTGGAAGAAAAATATGTGTAAGGCCACTTGAATAGGTGTTGGTAAGCAATGCAAAAACACGCACATATTAATGTACACGTTAATGTTGTCTGTTTTATAGACACATCTTGAAACATGTGTCGCGTTCTGAGAAAACTGGGCATAATGATTGTGCGAAAAGTGTCGTCCCGGATTAGCCTGTGCAGTCCGCACAGGCTAATCAGGGACGACACTTTCCGCCTGAATTGGATTTTTGCTAAGAAGAGACTTCATTTAAACAAAAAATGTCATAAAAGCGGAAAGTGTCGTCCCAGATTAGCCTGTGCGGCTGCATAGGCTAATCTGGGACGACACTTTACGCTCATGCATTATGCCGAGTTTTCTCAGAACGCGACACAAATAGCTTTCATTACGTTACACTATGTGTATCTACATCGTAAACTGCGGGAAATGAATTATTATCAGAGTATCGACCTTTTTTGTAAATACAGATTTGACATAAGTATTTGCTCGTTATTGTAACATACGTTAACGTGCTACATGTATTTAAAAAAGAAACACATAGTAAGTCCTCACTAAGTAAAGCATGTAGTGACTTATGCATTGCTAGGCAAGAAAGACTTATTAAAGGGGGTCCCTTAAAAGACACTTGTACGACTACTAATACTAAGTTCATCACACGAATACTACAAGTAGTTTCAGTTAACATCCTTTTGTAAAGTGAAGTACGTAAAGCTACTTCCATAGCCTTTGTTCTTGGAACGGACGTAGTCACTTGTGTGAAAATAAAATGTGGCGTAAGCGTTCTAGAGTTATCATCCGGAAACCATTTTACTATTTCTAGTCACTGTGACCTTGACCTTTGATCTAGTGACCTCAAAATCAATAGGGGTTATATGCCAGTCATAATCAATGTACCTATGAAGTTTCATGATCCTAGGCCTAAGCGTTCTTGAGTTATCATCCGGAAACCATCTGGTGGACGGACGACCGACGGACCGACATGTGCAAAACAATATTCCCCCTCTTCTTCGAAGGGGGGCATAATAAATTGATGAATAAATGAATGCAAGAGAACATGTACTTACATTGGCCTCCTGGATTAGCGCACAGAGACCACAGAACCAGGCCATCAGGCAGTCGCTACCAAAGGATCCCTGAAAATACATGGGAAACAATTGTTAAGCACAGAGACAATATAACCATGTCATTAGGCAGTCGCCACCGAAGGATCCCTAAACCAAGATGCGCAGGGGTTTTACTATAGTGTTTACGGAACCAGGGACATCACAGAGTCGCTTCCGATCGAACAATTAAAATACAATTGCAACACAGAGTACAGTAAAGAGAACCACGTGGTATATGATGTTAATGGAAACTATCGTCTTACATGATTTATGCTCAATGAATAACCCACATTCACTGTCTTTTATTCGAAATACTAACACATTAATTAATCCTATTTTCCGGAAATATAAAAGTTGCCTATGTCATATATTCCAAGACGTCTTATTTATGGAGACTTTTGTTTTTGTCAGAATTGCATTATGCGCGCGTGATAATCATAACCAGTAATCATACTCATGTTTTTGCTGCTTTCATAAAAAAAATAGTTTACACCAAACTATGTTTCTCACTACTAAACGAATAGTGTTGGTTTACCTACAGTATACCGTAACTGTTTTATTGTGAAACCACAATGCCTCCTACTGCGCTTTTTGACCCATATATTTGACCTTTGACCTTGAAGGATGACCTTGACCTTTCACCACTCAAAATGTGCAACTCCATAAGATACACATGCATGCCAAATATCAAGTTGCTAGCTTCAATATTGCAAAAGTTATCAGCAAGGTTAAAGTTTTGGGACAGACAGACACACATATACAATGACAGACAGACAGACAGACAGACAGGCAGGCAGGCAGGCAGGCAGGCAGGCAGGCAGGCAGACAGACAGACAGACAGACAGACAGACAGACAGACAGACGGACAGACGGGCAGACGGGCAGACAGACAGACAGACAGGCCAAAAACAATATACCCCCCTTTTTTTAAAGGGGGCATAAAAACAACTCAAGACAAAAGTAATCGTCGTATCTATTTGTTTTCCGAGCTTATTTTATGCTTGAACAATATAACAAACTCAATACAATAAACGAACACAATATCAATCAGTTGAAAAAGACTGTTTTAACTTAGTGGCTTTTTGGTCCAACAAATTTTCATGTATTTTCAAGTCACTATAACAATCATCACACGACTCCCAATTGTTTACACAAGGCTTAGTTTATGGCCCCAATGCAAAGGTAAAGATGCGAACGGTTGAGGATGAGTACCCCGTGTCGCTAGCCAAAGATCTATAAATAAACATTAATAGATCTTTGCACAAGCGATCGATAATTGCTGCGGCTTTGTGACAGTTTATTGGCTTTATTATACCCACCAAGCTTAGGCCAAAAAAAAACAGGTCCGTTTCCGGTCGCCCGACCGTGTCTCCAGAATCGGCGCCGACCCTCAACTTTTTATTGGGGTCGCCAAAAAAAATTAAAAAAATTGTTCATTTTCGTTTATTTCGGTTCATTTCTCCATTCTAGAACCCGAAAAGACAAAAAAAAAAGAAAAAAAAATCCCTACCTTCCGACCCTGTTTGTTTTTCCAAGGAGACCGGAAACGGACCTAATTTTTTTGGGCCTTATAGGTCTTTACAGTGTTCTAATCTCAAGTAAACTACGAGACAGATGATAGCAACAAGATGTTATCCACGGGAAGTTTTGCATTTGCTGCATAATATTTTGTCAAAACACTGTATTCGAATACGTAGAAGTTTTGCATTTGCTGCATATTAATATTTTGTCAAAACACTTTATTCGACACTTTTAACGTTTCAACAAAGTATGCATTGGGTAGACTGTGATGTTTTTACAAAAAGAAAGATTGAAATTGTTTGCCTACATGCACTAGGTGTACAGTGAATTTAAAACATGTCATAATACATATTTTTAGCGAACATAATATCACGCATATTCACAAGTCACTGAACATATCTAATTCTGTAAATGATATAATATGCAATATAGCACGTCAATGCCAAATGTTCCTATTGAATACATTGAACTGAATCTCAATGTTTATTACGTTCCTATAAATATATACGGAGCGGACTGCAAGGGCTAATCTGGGACGGCACTTTACGCACATGCATTAAACCCCCTTTTTCAGAGCGCGTCTCATATATAAATGCAAACTAGATAAGAGGGCCACGATGACAGTACAGCTCTCACATGAATTCGAGAAAAACCATTTGTCTATACTTGACATGGTGACCTAGTTTGTGGACACACTTGACCGAGATTCAACAAGCGTAATATCGAAATAAACATAGTAACCAAGTTTCATCAAGATTGAGTCATAAATGTGGTATCTGGTTTGTTTTTAAGGTTTTTACACAAATTTGACTAGGTGACCTAATTTCAAAGATTTGACCAGGTGACCTAGTGTTTGACCGCTTGCGACACAGATTCAATTCGACCTAGATCGCTGGAAGAATTTATTGGCAAATGCTTAGGGTTTTTTCTTCGACTATTCCCATCGACCGAGATAGCAATTAAGAATATCCGTACTAACATCATGTTAATCAAATGGAACGTGGTTAATTAATGCTACGAGATAAAGGACATACCAACCCATGCAGACCTTTAATTTTGCTACCAGTTTGGTTTAAGACCGAAAAGCTTAGAGTCTTCTAGTATTTTTAATAGAAATGCTGTTTCTTAGAATGATAGTTTCTTATGTTAAGTTTATTTAAACTTTTTAACATTATACTGGACAAATCTTTCAAGAACCTTAAACAATGTCTTAACAGGAAACATGCTATGCATCACCGACACTCCGCTTGTAAGCTCTTGAAACAGATCTTATATAGCCCAGAAAACATGTAACAAGCAATACCATAAAGACACTGGATACATTTAATAGATACAATACATGTGTACTATATTCAATAATTCATTATATTTATTCAATGTCAGCAAACTAATCTCTACCACTTTGTGAAAAAAGAATGGATTTTTTTCACACTGATTAATGTCTCAGTTAATAAGCTGTAGGTTAATTAATTACTGCATAGAATCTTTTAACCCTTTGAGCGCTGGAACCGGATTTTGAAGGCCTTTGCAAACAGTTTGGATCCAGATGAGACGCCACAGAACGTGGCGTCTCATCAGGATCCAAACTGTTTGCTATTCTGATAGTGGTCTTTGAAAAAAAGTGAAGAAAATGATGATCTAAGAAATTCAGCAGACGACATTTTAGCAGATGACAAATTTCCCAGCATGCAAAGGGTTAAACCTGGTACAAATGTCATGAACACCTCAATTAACCCTGTGTTCTGCCTGCATGGTCTATAGACAAAACCAGGATTATTTTACACCCGTATTTAGTTGAAGGCAAAATGCAATGTTAAGCTCTATCAAGTTAATGATTAAAATCATTAAATACCTATTGAACATGAGTTGAGTAATTGTTTCAATAAATGAATTCATAAGGTATACAGTATCAAAATGTCTGCCAAATAAAACAATGCCTTTGACATTGTGAATGGAACTTTTTGATGCTTTAAAGATTATGTATATTTTCCATGCATTGAACATTTTAAGAAATAATGCCTCTTAATTGTATTGTCCAACAAAGGCTTGGCAACAATTGCCTTCCCTGACAATCTGCCCAGATTTGGAAAGATAAAACATGTTTTTTATCTTTTCCATAATGTCACGGAACACACATGTTAGTATAGTGTAACCATATCATTCAAACATGTCAACAACTCGGTCTACACCAGTGAAACTAGCTATTCCGATCGTTCATTTCGACATGCTTATATCATAACTATGCTGGCGGCTAACAAAATCGATGAGATTATATCACTAATTGATTTTAGATTTCCCCATCTCGGGTACCTTTTGCATTACTCATCATTTTATGTAGCTCGATATGCGACATTCCACAAAACATTCCACAAATATGTTATTAATTAATAATTTACTAAATCAGCGTTTAAGTTTCGCTACACAATTTATATATGATTTTAACATCAAGTATGATAATATTGTTAACTCAATCATACAATAATAATCATTTTAAAACTAATTTGTATACCATTTACGTATGGTTTTAACATCCAGTATGATAATTGTGTTTACTCAATCATACAATAATTATCATTTTAGATATGATAACAATGTTATGAATGACTTTATGATAATATTCTATACTATAATGTGTGTTCCGTGACAATGATTATTATTGTATGATTGAGTTAACAACTTTCATTATATCCCCCAAAAATTAGGCGTTTCGCGCAATTCTTTCCCCTAAAAAGGCAAGGTCTTTGCCAAAAAATCAAATATAAAAACCTGTGACGGTATTGATTTGTGTAAAGAAAATGGTGGAAGCAATTTTAGAGTTGATATAGATAATCGTCATTAGTTTAAACCTGTAAGTTTCAAAAATCTAAAGCTTTTAATATTGTTGTGAATTCATGTTTAACGCTTAAGACTTCCGAAAGGTGCTGATTTACTTGTTATATTCCATAAATTTATATCACAAAATACGGTTTTATAAGCATTAAAATTCACCTTGAAAAGTGCCAAATTCTTTTTTTTTTTAAATATATATATAGGGAGGGGGGAACCCTCCCAAACCCTCCCCGTTTGGGCCCCCCCCCCCAGTAAAAAAATCCTGGATACGCTTCATTACATCCCAACCCAACCGGGTCGCATTACCCGACCGACAATGTTCTCTTTGAATGCTGTCTTATGTCGGTATTATCGTTTTTCTCAATCTTAAAGCGGGACTGTACGATTTTGTAAAATAAAAATGAATTTATATAAAATGTGTTAAAAATTAGTATACATATATTTCAATATAAATTAAAATAAAAGTAAAGAAGAACATGTGTCGAAAAATGCGAAATAAGCCAGATATCTAAATCTGAAATTGAAAATGGCTTCCAGCCGAATTCGCCAGCATATATATAATACATGTACAATGTGAATCTAAATTTAGTTTAGTGCAGATTCGTTCATACGACACAAAGACACAATTGTGTTTCCTTACAAATACGAGTAAAGGTGTCGGCATCGGCTTTAACCAGCGCTTACTTGTCTTTGCTGCATTTTATGAAATTCGTCTTCAATGTATAATTTTTATTGAATATTTTGTGTCATCGTAACATAATTTTATCAATATATTAAAATTTAACACATATAAAAATCGTACAGTCCCGCTTTAACGTTATTACAATGACTATAAATAAAAGTGATGACCCCCTCCCCCTCGACCCCATACAAAAAAGTCCGCCGCCGAAATAAGAATTTTACGTCCTCATCATGTGAATACTTGTAGGTTGTATTTGCGCGCATAAGCATTCAATTATGTCATAACATTTGGCAAACTGTTCGAATTTTATTTCACAAACAGTACAAACGTTTTTTTTTCTTATTTATTAACGAGCGTATTTCTAAGTAAATTAAATATAAAATAGATATTTAAAATTATATATTTTATAATTAAACTATCGCTCCGCCGATGTGGCGTTTATTTAAAGACAATAACAAAGCCAACTTACATCGATACCCTTCGTTTCCCTCACTTTGCCCCTAATCTTAGCACGTGACCAGATTCCGATGGGTCCCAAAACAGAGAGAAATCCGTACAGGCAACACGACTCCCCTACTTTCTCTGCATTTTGTCCGGCGGTTAAACACGGGAGAAAATATGTTATGATGCAAACGCCACAATTAGAAAAGCATCCGAACAGCCCGTTTTGCCACTCTCCCATTTTTACGATCTCGCAAACACTTTGTGTGATAGTTGCTAATCCTTACTTCCTCGATGACCGCCGCGCCCGATGTGTAAACTGAACTACAAGCTCACTACGAGCGACGCGCCGTGACGATAAACAAGGCAAGCCATCTGATTCGTTAACATTGAAACTTAATCAGCGTATGCTAATAATGACTTGAAAATCAAAGCACCGAGCGCATTTGATAAACGACTTTTTATTGGGAGTTGATTTCCACGTATGGTCTATTTTTACCAAAGCATAATATACGTAGCTGATTTTGTCAAAGCTCTTAATGTTAAATTTTAAATTCTACTTGATGTTGAAGTGGCTCAAATCATGTTATGTTATGTATGACAAATGCTTTTATAATCCTTCAATAATAAAAAAGTATACTTTTCCGGACAAAAAAAAACACACACAAACATGTAAATACAACGGATAAAACAAATTTCAAAACAATGTGAAGTACTAATACTCTACTAGATATCTGAGAAAGTAATAAACATTCGAATGTACAGCCGAGCAGACTTTACAGTCTAACAACCAATGATCGACGGGGGGAAATCTCGCAGAAAGTAAAGTAAAAGCCCCTATAACACTCAAAATCAACGAATATTTCGTAAAATGTTTCATAAAATAAAGTTACCCCATACAAAATCAGTGTTCCTTATAGCAAAAGCAAAAACTTCTATGCTAGATGTGGTTTGGTAACATAGATTTAACAAGATACAAAATGCTGTTTTTTTATTTTGCGTGCGGCACAATATATTCATAAATATGATATATGCAATACAACTGGACTTACTTCGATGCCTTGTTTTTCCCTTATCTTGCCCCTAATGTTAGCACGTGACCAGATGCCGACGGGGCCCAGGATACTTAGAACGCCATAGAGCAGGCACGACTCCCCCACTTGCTCCGCGTTCTTACCCGCGGTCAGGCAGGGCACGAAATACGTGATCACGCACAGTCCGACATCGTGGAAGCATCCACAGAGACCATTTTTCCATTCGCCCATCCTTAAAAATAATACTCAAATAATACAAAACTTCAAAGTAGTGTTACAATATCCGAATTGACCACGGATCTCAAACGCAAACGGTGGTTGCTTCACAGCATGGAATGAATAAATAACGGCGCGCATTATATAATGTAACTAAAAGTCCTTGGGAATCACTTTCTAATTTTCAAAAGAAAATCAATTATTGGTCAGATGCCTGTTATCAAGATTACGAAGATTGCATCATTGATTATTTTTTTTTAATTGATAATAAGGACAATTTAATTATACCTTGAGCGTATCTATTTCGAAAGAATTTATGACGCGATAGCGCTTGTCAGTGCTTTTCACTTTTTTTTTGATCCGTTGGCAGATTAAAAAGATAGCAATCTCGAATAACGTGTGTTTTTGTATTATCTTGATGGTGAAATTTACAACTGAGCATCACCACCTGCCCGGAAGCTATGATTGCCATAAATAATATCGATATAAGTTAGACATCGTGTGATGGCGATACCCGATATTGGGTCAGGTTTTTTTGTTGCAATTAGTAATAAAATATACAACTGCTAATACATATAAGTACATCTCTTCAAAAACATTTTTTTTTAACTTTGCATATTTTTTCAATTGTAATATTTGCTACATTTTCAAATTTTAATTGCGAGCAAAACACTACGTTATGAGTGCACTAAGAAAAGTAAGCACGATTTTTGTTGAAAGAGTACAGTGTTTGCACGAGTTGTAAAACGTGTGTGTATGGTTTTGAGAGGGGCGCTTGCAACAAAATTGCCAATGTCGCTCTTTGAAATTACACAAACACAATTTTCACAATGTATAGGAGAACGTGTTCTTTACTTCATAATTGTTGATGCTGGGGTATATCTCTTTAATATTTACTAGTATTCACCTGTTAATGGATGTGGTGTAATTGTTTACCTCTTAAAGTGATGTTGCATGCAGCCATGACGTTTTGTTGAAATCCTTAACAAAAATACATCCACGTATTACATGAAAAACATAACACCAACATAAAAACTGTATTTGCATGGTTCTCCTTACTGGATTTGTGTTACTTTTTAACTACCTTGTTTTGTCCAATTCAGCCTCGTAATGGGAAAACGGGGCTTAATGCATGTGCGTAAAGTGTCATCCCAGACCACAGTGTGCAGTCCGCACAGTCTTATTTGGGACGACATTTTCCGCATAAACTGATTAAGAGAGACTTCCTTTAAACAAAAAATACCATAAAAGAGTACAGTGTCGTCCCTGGTAAGCCTGTCCGGACGGCGCAGGCTAATCTGGGATAGCACTTTCCGCACATGCATTAATTCCAGTTTTCCAAAAACGAGGCTCAATTTGCTTTGCAAAAATTAGAGATGAGTGCCCGTTCCTTAGTCATCTGTAGAGATCAATGATATATAATGCGATTGAACCAGTAATGTATTACGATGGCCCGAAATAAAAAGTTGGGCACACGAAGATATTTTACTGTTTGTGGCTGTAGTAATTAAATACGACCAGAGTTTTCAAAAATCCTGTTTTAACGTCGGCAAAAAAATAGAATCTCATTATCCAAAACATCTTTTCCTTCAGATTCACATTTGAGTCGCCTCATGCAATATTGAGATAGCAATATTGACAATATGGCGATGAGAATAATGCTTCTGATTATGCTGGTGTTAATTATGACGGGGGATGATGATGACGGTAAAGATATGAAGATGGTTGATTTGATGATGATTATAATAGTGATGATGGTGATTTTGATGATGATGATGATGATGATGATGATGATGATGATGATTATGTTGTTGTTTAATTATGACAGCAACGATGATGACGATGACTTTTATCACGATGATGGAACTAAAAAACTGAGGTTGATTTGGCACAACCAAAGGGCGTTTCGTTTCACTCATCGTCCGATACCCACGTTCGACCCATTCCGCTACTCTCCATTTATCGAATTCTGGAGAGTAACGGAATGAATTAGTCGTGGGTATCCGCAATGACTATATATATAAGAATTACTTATAACGCACAGCGGTTGCTAATTGGTTTTGAAGTCCGAAGTTGAATTAGCACCAAAGAGCTGTAATACAATGTCGTTTGTTTACACTGTTCCGAACAACTGCGGTGCTTTCACGCCGATCGGTGTTTGCTTTCAAATTAACCCATTTATGCCTAGTGGACTCTCCCATCCTTCTTAATTGGATCAAATTATTTCCAAAATTAGGTATGTCTAGTATATTTATTTCTATATTTAGAATATTTCTTACAGAAATTCACTTAAGAAAACAGCGCAGACCGTGATGAGACGCCGCATTACGCGGCGTCTCATCTGGGTCTACGCTGTTTGCCAAGGCCTTTTTTCTAGAAGCTAGGCATACATGGGTTAAGGTCCATCTGACACTGACATTGACTGAACGGTCTCTTTAAGTTTTAGAAATTAAATACTTTCCCATGAACAAATTAAAACTGACATCTCCAGAAATAAATACAGCAACGATAAAGTCATTCCGGCGTAATGATTTCACCTATAAAAAAAACTTTAGAATGTTTTATTTGCCGTAATTTATACAAATGCCATCGTTTATTATTTTAAGTCCGGGCCCTAAATAATCATGCCATGTACAACGACAGTAGTTTGGTGCTTCACACAATTAACTCTGTTTTTTCCCAACGCAAGAACATGAATTGTTTGAAGTCACGGTGCCTATACCACGTGATTTTTTAAGATCTGTGTTGGGAGAATAAAGCGCGACCCATATAACATATTTAAGGATGTCTTTTTTAATATTTCACCATTTTTAATGGAATAAAGTGGAGAGCCCGCTCATTTGTGAGACTTTTCTTAAGGTATCTTGATTTTTTTAGACAAATAAGTATTTTTTCAGTAAAGTGCAACCGCAAATGCATTAAACCCACTTTTCACAGAGCGAGTCTCAACTATTTTTAATTTAACATCAACGTGAGGATAATTGAACGCTATTGAACGCTAAGCCAACGAGACGAGGGTTTTATTTGTGTTGTTGATATGCGTATTGGGATGTAAATGGTGGTTAAATGCACTGATGTAAAAAATATCTTTATTTAAATTAAAAGGGAATTGTGCACACTGAGCACAGGAATGGGTGTATACATGTAATTACAAATTGCTTTTTTTATTCATTATAGTCTAAAATGAAAAACACGGGAATGTTGTTTATTTTGATGAATGCGCGGGTAAGGAAGATAATAAGACACGCCGGTCAACCAAGTGATAAATAAGGAAATATTTGTCAAACCAAGTTTAGACGTTTCGAATGGACATAAACTGCCAACAAGTCTAACGATGTTTCTTTTTAACTGCAAACTATTTTGCATAAAAATTAATTGGTTGTCTGATTTCATAGAAATTACTTTGTAATTGACCACTGATTGTGCACGCCATACAGGTAATCAGAAGAGTAATGAAGCTCTAGGGGTTCGTCAGACAAAAGAAACTCTGAAATCATGCATGTAACAGTTCTATGATATCTCCCAACCGATCAGCCCAAATATTCGAACACGAGACATGTTGATTTGGGGACATGCATAATGTATCGCGGCTCTTTTGAAATTGTATTAAGTTATTTTCTAAAGGCATTGTTAGGGACTTCAAACGATTGTGCACTTTAACCATTGCCAGTTTTAGTGACTATTTGTGGCTCCATTCCAATGAACCGGTATGCCAATACTTGTAATTTTAGTTGCAAAATAATGTGTTATCCTTGATGTTATAAAATTTGTATTAAAGCCTAATTTTAAGACAACAAACACAGTGCGATTTAGTTTTATATAGAATCACTTCGTTAAATCAATGAAATATTGTTTGACTCTATAACAAAGTTTCATTTTTTTAAACAATAATGTAGGGGTTTCAGTACAAGATTTATGTTCAATTATCGGGGGTACTACTAAAATGAGTTTTGTATGTCTGTTTTTTTTTAAAACTTGTTTTGAATGTTTTTACTTCGTGGTATTGCAAACGTATTGTGTAGAATTTATCTGTGAAAAGTAATATAAACGTTTACATTTACATACCATAAACATGCCTTTGTAGAGGGCAGATACAAGAAAAAGTCAGGTAGAAACATTATATTTTTTTCGGAAAAAAGTCAGATTCATGTTTACAAAACTACCAATAAACAAACTTAATACATATTTTTAATGAGCCTCGCTTTGGGTAAAGGGTGTTTAATGCATGTGCGTAAAGTGTCGTCACAAATTAGCCTGTGGAGTCCGCACAGGCTAATTGAGGACGACAATTTCCGCCTAAACCAGATTTTTGCTAAGAAGAGACAAGGAAAGTGTCGTCTCTGATTAGCCTGTGCGGACCTTTACGCACATGCATTAAACCCCTTTTTCACAGAGCGAGGCTCAACTATTTTAAATTTAACATCAACGTGAGGATATTTGAATGCTATTGAACGCAAAGCCAACGAAACGAGGGTTTTATTTTTGTTGTTTATATGCATAATGGGAAGAAATGGTATTTAAATGCACTGATATAAAAAATATCTTCATTTAAATTAAAAAGGAATGGTGTAATACACTGAGCACGGGAAGGTGTATCTAATTACAAATTGCATGTTTTATTTTATTTATAAAAGTCTAAATGAAACACACGACTGTCAATGTTATTAATTACGATGAATGCGCGGGCAAGGAAGAAAATAAGACACGCCGGTCAACCAAATGAAAAATAAGAAATATTTTAAAGAACATTAGTGGCGTAATCTGAGAAAACTGGGCCAAATGCTTGTGCGTAAATTGTCATCCCAGATAAGCATGTGCAGTCCGCACAGGCTAATCAGGGACGACAATTTTCGCTTTTATACAATTGTTCGTTTAAATGATGTTTCTTCTTCGCGAAAATCCAGTTTAGGTGGAAAGTGTCATCCCGGATTAGCCTGTGCCAACTGCACAGGCTAATCTGGGATGACACTTTACGCACAAGCATTTTGCACAGTTTTCTCAGAACACGAACATTATATTTTAAAGACCATAAACAGAGTCGTCGTGTGTGCTTTCTATTCACTCGAAAATTGTGATTGAACTTTTAAAAATGTGGACCCCATATATCCCATTACAAATTGTGGATCCGTCATCCGTCATTTATCAGCTCTTTAAAAGTGCGTTTCCCAAACCCACCTTTAAAAAGTGAAGCCCATTTAAAATGTAGAACCAACATCCTTTAAAATTGTGGGTCCCACATCCGCCCTTTAAATGTGTATGCCCATATCCGCCCTTTCAATGTGTGGGTCCATTTTCAAATGGTAAAAGTGTGAGTCCTATACTAGTGTCTACCCTTTATACATATGAGGACTATATCCGCCCTTTTAAAGTATCTGCCTTATATCCGCCATTTAAAGAAGTGGTCCTTATAGGTGCTTTTAAAAAAGGCGTTTGCCCATTATGCACTTTTTAAATGTGTAGTTCCTATATTCGCTCTTAAAAAGGTATTGAAACTATATGCACCATTAAGTGTGGGTTATATCCGCTCTTAAAAATGGACCCTATATCCAAAATTTAAACGTGTGGGTCCTATATTCGCCCTTGAAAAATGTGGGCCCTATATAAGACCTTTCACAATATGGGGCCTTTAGCAGCCATTTATCCAACAGAGTACATGACCCGACCCCTTTTCGCATCCCAGTACATGACCCGACCCCATAGGCATGTGTATGCCATCAGCTTACTTTGTATGGAAAATCGCAACACCCAAATATTTATATAAATAAAATAACCATGAGCACATATTAAAAGTACTTTATAAAGCTAAAGAAATAATTTAACTTAAGGCTAAATATAATTCATGATGTGGAGAAAAGACCCATTTATCAACAGCCACAATTATTTATGGTTTGTTTGTTTGTGTCGGAATGTAAACTGGGATGAAAGTGTGGTTAACTACACCTACGCAGGACACAACGGGTATCTTTCCTTATATTTCACTTGATTTGCCGCACTACATTGAGCACTATGAATGTCAGATATCCGGTAACCGGGTTTTGGATATGTGATATTTATGTGAAAAAAAAATATGATCATGAAATGTATCTAGATTAATGCTCGGTATTATGTAAGGCGATCCCGAAATACGTTATTTGATTTAGAATATTAATCTATATAGGTCATTAAGAAAACTGAACAATTTTTCATGTCAAATTGTTTAACAGTTGGTTTTCAGCTGTTTTTGGTTTAAAGCACATTTTACAATCCCGATGGTCTTATATCAATAGATCGCGTTGTGTGCGTCATTTTTAATCTTCGAAATACAACAGTTTATCTTATGAGTGGGCGAATTTCAAAATGTTAGGATATTGGAGGCTTTTTGTGCATCACTTTTGATCTTCGTTATCAAAATATAAAACTATGTCTTGCAACAATGATTGAGCGTGTTATCTGGTAAAACCCGTCCCTGAAATCTATTTGACTTTGTTAGATATCTGTGTATTTTTTAATATTGAAATAGTTCAATGATTTTGTAATCCCTTAAAAAAACATAATGTTAACTTCATGGATTCATTCGTATAACATGACTTACGCTCCAGGAGTGAAATAACGTAATGCTCAATNAGACAATTTATGCAATAAATCGTCTGATGATCCAGAGTGTTCATTATTCCATATTATGACACATTTCGCTAACTTTTCAACGCAACATTCCGCGTAATATTTATTTACGTATTTCATTTATTGTTTTACCTAAACAGTGTAATGTATTGCGCTCGGATTATGGTACTTTTTCAACTATATTTTATCAAAGAGGAATCGTTCTTAATTGGTTGTAAATCTTGGCAAACCGTGTTTTGAAAATATATACAAAGTTAAAACATGGTGGCATTTTGAATGGTAAGTAAGTTTGCAGCGTGAAAACGTAGCTAAAGACAGAAAGAAGAGCTACATATAGTGTAAAATATAAAAAATATAATGCACACCAGTGCTAGTGTGATTGTCGACACACAAACACATGTTCGCATACATGTAACTCCCCTAGGAAAGTATAATGCTTCATTAATATATATTTGCATCAGTTATTGTTAATTTTATTTTATAATGAGCATAATTTGTAGATGACATAGTCATATGAGAATAACAGATGGTTTGCAAGTACAAACAATAAAACTCAATTCCCAGATAGCCACCAGATATCCTGTAAATATGATGTTGGGTTTTAAGACAGAAAGTCGGTCGGGGTAAACGAACTATAACTGTAAACGTAATGAGGTCAGAGAAACACCTGTTTCCAATACCAATTATATTAGTCATACTGCATGAGTATGACGTAAACCAGGAAAAAGGTTAAAACAACTTGCCATAAAAGGGAGCACCTATTAACAATACACCAACGAACTATCTTACGGATA
>VMBQ01009045.1:0-35845 GCA_007657795.1 Dreissena rostriformis
TTTTTTTATGGTCTTAATGCTTCCTTTAAAATAAGTAATCGAATCGGAAAACATATGGTTATGTACTTGAATTTGAGACATTTTTCGGTGAACGACACCTGTAGAGCTGGGTATCTCTTCCGGGTCGGGTCTTCGCTATACATGAACGGCAATTAAAAAGTTGCACGTCACGATGAGAACAAGTTGGACCGTTTAGCAGCACATTGGAATATCGCTCCCAGGAAGTTCCGCCCGGCACCTCCATTTCGCCAAAGATCATTGCACAATGTTAACTTTTGAAATTGTGATATCCTCATTCAATGATCTTATAAAGTCAAACGTTACAATTTATTATAAGGTTTAAAGATCTATAAGAATAACTATTATACACTTATTTTAGGTATATTTGTAATAACTGTACTTCTTCGCGATGATTTTCTAAGAAGGATTCATACCATGAGTTTCAATGATGCGTTGAGAAGGTATGATAGGAAGCCCGATAATTATATCGATCGTTAAGAAGAGTCAACGACTTCGAGTATCCAATCCGGTCGTAAGTCTAAATAGCTGGGCAGAGAAAATACCGATCAAGTGTAAATATAAAAATACTTCAATTCCGTTAAACATCGCATCACGAAAGGGGTGGTAAGGTTAATGATATTTGAAAAGAATTAATACTTGTTGAACCGCAAACTCATTGGATCAAAATGCATTGTTTTCAATAATGAACTAACTACAAACCATTCCAACATATAAAAGCTTTTAATAAAATTAACCGTTTATCCATTCTCCAGATGATCAATATACATATCACGCCACTTATGCGGATACTTTGATGACGGATGGCACTTATATGACAGAGAACAACAAAAGCCACGCGCGAGAGGTGAGATCTTCAGCTTATTTACATTTATGTTCTGTTCATTTGGTTTTCAGACACGGAACATCGTTTGGGTGATTAATGGTATAGCACTTCGTATTGCGAAGAAAGAAATTCGCGGAAAAACGGTGAATTATATATTTTTTTTAAAGGAAAAAATTCCATCGATAATCAGCATGAATTGGATGATCAGTAGATATTTTAACAAAATAAACATACTTGGAAATAAATCAAGAACGTGCTTACTATTCGAAATAAAATATGTATATGTCCATTTATGTGACAACATGTAACATTTAAGTTTTCTAACGTGTTTGATGAAATTCAAATGTTTTAAGAGTCGCATGCACATTTTTCATGGGCACTTCGTTTACCGATCATCTCAATGACAATGGCACTTCGATTCCCGAATACTTGACACTTTTTGTCCAGATATAACACACTCGTTTAAGTGAATCAAGAATGCACAATTCGCTGTGGAATATTGTTATAGTAAGCAGGCAATACATAAAGGATGTATGTACTTACGTAAATTAAAAACGAATTACCGAAACATTTTCGTATACCTTTGGAATATGATAAGATTTTGTATAAATATGAAAGATTATATTGTATTGTTTTTCCTTTTTAATTTTGTATTTATTTTTAAAACAAGATGTGACAATCATGAAGACACATGTATACCGCATTCTTAACTCTCAATCGCTTTTCTCATCAATGTTATATACTTGTTACTCTACTTTATTAATTAATTCGCAGTTTTTATGCAAGTAGCGACAGTATTGTATTTGCATATTTCTGACCAAGTCTAGTGTTACTTTAAGAAGAAAAAGAACATGAGACCAAATTATAAGTGTGCATTATGAACAAATATTCTGAAGCAGTATTATCTTCATTTTTTCTGCAGATGCTTAAATATAGGCGATTGATTTGTGCAAACTGTTCAATACAACTATAACATAATCGTTTGAGTTAAAGTTCTTGTTGAAATGTAAACAAGTCTGTGCAAATAATAAAGGTACATACCATATTTCAATTATCGAATTTTGTTCATGCTCTTTACACAAAAAAAAACATTTTTATGAGACTTTAATTTATTTATAATATGGAATATACGCACACATTTCTTGTTTGATTTTTGAAATTTAAGAGCAGATTACCATTACCACGTGTTGATTATGAAGTTTACCCATAGACCATATAAGTGTATTTAAAGTTTAAAGTACAGTCTCGGGTTATTAAATGTTGTTAACCTTGAGTTTTACAGACTATGTTGTGATTTATTTGTTAAATTGCTCAGTAGACAGTAATTATCGGGCATATTATTTCATAATTGTATGTTACTATAAAATTTTGTGATCAACATTCACTGATTGGTGTTTGCTTGTTCTTTTTTAAAGTTGCTCATACAACATCTGTGTATATTTCAAATGAAGTAATCGAGGGTCATTGGATGTCGTCAATTTATAATTTTATCTGTTTTTTTCTTATCGTCAGATGTTTAACATAACTTCTGATCTCTTACATAATTATAAATATTGCGATGAGGCACCGAATAGTTTTAAAATGACAAAGCATTTGCGGTATTTTCTTAAATATATGTATACATTTAGTTTGAGAAACTAAAGGTTAATTGCTCATCATCAGCATGTTCTCACACTTTCATAATGTTCTCTCAAATCCTGTTTCAAATGCAAAATGTTGTTTTAGGTCTAAAGATTTATAATAATGTAAAAAGAGAACAATACACCTAAATCATAATTGGGCCATTCCATGCTAAAACAGGAAATATTGATATTTGCCTATAGTGCCGTCCAGGATCTGCCAGTGCATTCCGCACACGCTAATCCGGAACGCCACTTTCCACGTACAATGCAATTTCGTTAAGAACATACCTTCATGAAACGGAAATACTATTAAGATGTCAGGTTGCACCCCAGATTAGCCTTTTCTTACTGAACAGGCTGATCCGGGACGGCACTTTACGCATAAATTTATGAAAAGATCAAAATTGCATACAGCATCGTACACTCAAGTAACAAGTACTAGAGCCCTGCTTTAACTAAAAGTAAACACGATTGTGTTGATCCACACGATCCGTTGTATTTTCATCTCTCTGAACCTAAAGTTGCCACTAAAAAACAAATTCCTTATATATACATTTTTTCCGGTCGTCACTTGAAATATATTTCTTTAAAAATAAGAATTGTAATCTTATTTGAAATTTGCAATTATAACAGTAATAGTATAAATTAATAGTAATGTGATTTGTGAACAGGAAGAACGCCATTTGTTATATTTCACACTCGTTTGTAATTAAGTTATGCATAGATTCCCAATGCGTCGCACTTGACTATGCAAATTGTTTCGTACGTCAAAATATTTGGTATAGCCATAATATACATAAATGCATTTCAGGTAGAAGATAAAACTCGGTTATCATTCAAACGTTTTCAAATAGTTCGAATTAAGAGTGTTTGTGCAAATAATGTCAAATGCCAACTTGATTGCAGTAATTACACAAAACAAATTTTAGACTACCGCACAACACATTAAGTATCTGAACTCTGAGGAAATGAATTGTATGTTTCGCATCATAAGCAGACTTATCAAACGTGTTTTGAATGTGGTCTAGATGAAGTGAATAAATGAGAATTGTGTGACACCAGTTCTCTAGGAAAAAGTGATAATGCTGATGATACATGACAGAATACGTATGTTAACCCTGCTTGGAATTATAGTAGTATACCGGTACATAAACAGAATGCAATTAATGTAAGAATGGTTATTGTATTAAACTCGTTTATAGGGATTTATCAGCTGGTAGATAATGAAATATACGCTGACATTATTTACGCATCTGAAGATATTGCAGTTATTGGTGACAATCACATTATTCCCAGGTTTAATTTGTGGTTGAAATGCGTCTTTGAATTTACCGTATCTCGTCGTCGCTGTCGAACACTGATTGATGAGTCTGTGTAGCTCTCTGTGGACCTAGCTGGTTATATATCGCCACTGTATGCATTGTGAAAACATATCCACCTGTGATAGGACACTCCATAAATATACACCGTTTGCACGCGTCATTTAAATCTTTATATACGTTAGTGTCTGTTATATTATTATTTTAATGATCAAGAAATCACTACTAGTTAACAATTACGTTCCAGCTGTTCGTATTCATACTTTTATTCTTTGCGTGTTTTAGTCAAATAATAATGTTAATTTATATAATATTAATCTATATTAGTTTACTATTTTACATTTTCATTTATTCAACGAATGATTTATATGTCTTAATCAGAATCACATTGTTTTATATGTTTATCTTTCATATGCTTGATTATTGCGATTTTTTATTTGTAAAGTGATTGTTATTTGATGCTCTGTACGTGTTTATGATGTTTTTGCAATGTGCTGTAAAACGCCACTGAGTATGAACTTGTGAATGGATAAAGGCGTTAAATTAAATAAAACGCATTTAATATTTAACATTTATTCAACAACAAAAAGGCAAACTTTCACTACTCCATTCATTCTCCATCTTGCCCTTCATTCCCTGTTGTTGACAACACATTTAAGCTTCATATATAAAATACAATAAGACCATACGACACAATTCATATGGCTGTATTTGCTTGTCCATTAGTGAACCATAATTAATACATAATTTGAAACATGAACCCTAACAAAAGAATGGATTTATATTGATACGAAAGTTCATTATTTGTTCATTGCGATTAAAAATGAATAATAATAACAAATGTTAAGTTTAATATTAATATAAATATGTTGGATATATGGACATTATTTTCCATTATATCACATGGAAACATATTTTTCTATGATCACTCGTGAAAAAACAAACGATCTTACACTGACATGAACACATTTTCTGTTTATTTTATGCCCCTTTTTTCAAGAAAATAATTAACAGCTGTTTCCCTTGCGCTCAAAAGTTACCCTATCTCCCGTGGCGTACCTCAATGCATTGAAATGACGTCATTTTGTTGACGAAATGACGTCATTTCGTCTACAAAATGACGTCATTTCGTCAACACAATTTGTTATTTTCACCGGTGAAAATAACAATTTGTTTATTTTCACTGCTGTTATTTCACTGCAGAATTTTCATATTTTATCACTAGGTATAAAAGAAAATCCGGTATAACTAAGGATTTATAAACGTCGACTTATGCTCAATTGGTAAATGTCGGCTCAGGTACTAAATCAAATTACCCCGGGTACTCTTAAGTAAACTACATTGTACCCCGGGTACGGAAAATACGCTTCAAGGAACCCGGCCATACTCCAGGGTACTTTTTAGTATATTTTCCGTTACCAAGGAACTTTGTATTATCCTTATGAGTTACCGGAGTACTTTTAAGTAGTATCTGAGCCTACAATGACCAATCGAGCTTGACTAAGGCTAACACCTGTGTTTTTTAAAGGCTCAATAATTTATAAAATACGCGGAATAAAATACAATATTTTACTTTCAAATGTATAAAGAATAAACTGATCAAAAACTTAAATGTTTATCAACAATTAGCACATCACTAGTTGAAGTTGTCACTGATAATTATGTTGCAAAAAGAAGTTTTCTCTTCTATTGAACTTTGCCAAATATGTTTGCGTCTCTTATAAGTCCCTCTTTGATGTTTGTTGAGGAAATAATGTATGGGGTGAGGATATTGGACAGGGGGGCAGCATGTGTCATTTTAGTCACTTTTCCAGACAAATGTGTTCGAAAATATATGACTTATATAGTAATATAGTAGTGGAATATCAATAGTTGGTATTTGATGAGACGCATATAAGTGTAATACGTATACACATTTATTGTAAATATATATAAAAAAAAATGCTCAACACAAATGCAGTTATCATAACATTGTGTTTGGCTTAACATTGAAGCTAAACATTTTATTTTTTTTTTAAATAATGTTTTAAAATGCGATGAATACGTTGAATACATAAACAAAACGCAAATAGCAAATAATCATCCAATGGCATACTGACATTACATATTTAAAAGGAGAACCAATAAATTTACAATAGAAATCAGTTTTGAGTTCACTGAAGTAACGCATTTATAAACCATTTGTAAATCACTTCTGATTAACAGATTTAAGTGAAATTAGTTAATTATAAGAACAGTTAGTTATTATTGTTAGTAATACAAAGAGCTAAATATCACAAGTGCGAAACTCCAAGATTTTAACAAACCTTATAAACAACAATAACAAGAAAAGGTTTATATTGACTCCCATAATACAATAGGTTCACCAGAGAAAATCGTTTTGGACTTCATTTGAATAGTTGAAAACATTAGCAAACAATTCAGGAAAACCAATCCTTATGGAAGCACATAATATTGCATGTGCAATTAATTAGTCTATGGAAACCCCAAAGGACAAGACTGCGTAAATATCTGAAGTTCGTGTCTTGAATTGAAGTTCGCTGTATAAACACATCTCTGAAATAGTTGTGTATGCAATTATAATCATGCCTAAAGCAGTGTCTCCAAAACTGAAACAGAGATTATCTAGACATTTGGACACTGAGAGAATGTATTTCTGAGTCGTGATTATAACACGTGTTTGTGACAGTTGTATCGTTTATTGTAAGTTTATTTTTTTTAAATAAGTAAGGATTAGTTTATGGCCTATGTACGACAATCATATGAAGTTGCATGTATTACTTTTTCAAAATGAAAGCTGCAACTTTTGATTGTAATATATAATTCAAGGTTCAATTGTGCATTCTCACATTCAGAGCAAGGTTTTTATCAATCGGTTTACTATGAAATACGGAAATAATTTTAAACGTGAACAATTTTCACGTCATATTCTTTACTCCAAAGATTAAAAAGTTACTACTTAACCTGCTAATTTCCCATTCCATGATAAAATATGATTTTTTTTATCACTTGCAATATTATTAAGAATCGAATAAAGTTTGCCCACAGCAATTTTGTTTATGGGTATCAATCAAATAGTTTCAGGCTTCAGTTGTTAAGAAGTAGTAAGATAAGTATGTGTGAGTGGCGTAGTGTAACTAGAGATTTCTACATGTTTTACAACAGAGGTAATTTTTCAGAAGTCTGTGAGAGATGTTGTACATGAAAGATATCGATACGGCATTCCTGTAAGTGTTGTGATTGTAACGTGCGGGAATAAATATAATTGCATTTTAGCTATACAAGGCTAAGAAAGCAGTCAGCAATACGAAGACTGCGAAAATGACGTTATGAAATAAAAGTGTAAAAAATACGTGTATATAACTGTCTAAAACGTCTATTGTGAGCTCCAAATATAGGTTTTATTCGAAAACACATAAGGCAACATGTAAACCAGCATGTAGTTCAACAGTTCATTGAGATAAGTGCATTTGTTTTATGTGGTATACATTCTTAGACCAAACTTAATGTATGTCTCTTCGTTAGATATTGTACTAGATATGTTGGGTAATACAAGGAGGCCAAATTACCATATTGTAGTCATTGTTTTTAGGTTACAATGCGCCTTTACTCTGTATGTCTTGAGATTGCTTACATTGTTATGTGGATTATAAAAAGATGCATGGGATATCTAGTTATTTAGACAAATCCTAAATTTCCAGATGATCATATAACGGGACCCGAGCGGTCGCAGATCATAATGATACAGGAATAATACATTAATGTTAGCATACCATCAGAGATTTATGTCTTGGAAAAACGGCCATTGACACGTGATTGCGCAATGTGACATGTATAGATTCATTATATATTGATTTGGGAATGTTTGAGAAAAATACATTAATGTATATGTCATCCAGTATTATGGTCTGTAAAATGACTGTCAACTCATTTTGTTATCGTATCTAAGAAAGATATTTTAAAAAGACGTTTTCATGTCGAACATAACAACGCCGTAAACATGTTTCTCCTATTATATAACGACAATAATTTCTATACGCTTGAAATAGATATGTGTTTTTTCAACTGTTCTTGAAAGTGCGTTTCATAGGAAACAGTAATTATACTCATATTGTGTGTCGCTTACTTCTGTAATAATGCTTAATGATCACAAGAATATATGGAACTCTTCACATTTCTCCTCGTCCTAATATGAATAAGACCGATTTTGCGGTAGGGACATATTTACCTGTCATTAACTACATAAGCAATTTTATTAGTTGCAACTAAAGTAATGCAATCAACCATAGGTTCTCATTATCAAACTGTATCCATTTTGTCAGGACTGCAGGTTTTCGCATGTGTAACATAAAGTAAACAGATGTTCTCAAATGTTTATAGAAGCGCTATTACATGATTAATTGAAATTAGATGACCAGAAAACTTAATTTGAAATAGTGACGACCATAATCACTATACCTTTATGTGGATTGATCGCAGAGCTATTTTACAATTGTTAGCCATCGAAGTCGACCGTAAACAAACTTTGATCATTTGGTCAAAATTTTGCTTTGATTTCCACGCATACTACACATTGATAGTGACGTCCGATCATAATTAGGTTACATTCCACGAATTCATTGTGCGTCCTTCCGCCGAGTTCGTTTTATCTGCTGGCATAAGAACAATTTAGCAATCGAAGACACGCATTTTGTGGTTATTTTGTTACATCAAATGTGTGTTTGCAACGATTTGGTGGATTTCGTTGGATATTAATTTGAAGCAACTTTAGCGCTGTGAGTGCATTTATTTAGATACCGAGTTTTTTGTCAAACACTGACACAGCCGATATCCTGTTTTTTAGGATGACTGCATCCTGGCGAATGGATTGTTCTTAAGAGTAGCATGACATGCCGCGTTTATTGAATCTTTCGGAAATGGACATGTTTATCCTCAAGTTGATACTAGGTTTGTACAATATGTAATGAAGTAAAGGCACGAAACATGCATTGAAAATCTGTCGTTTATAATGAGATCGTAAGGGTATTGGATAAGGTGTAAACTAACCTAGTTTCAGACGCCCCTGTGTGTGCACAACGATTTCCATGTTGAACGTTTCGCAATAATACTCTATAATCTGCCTACGTTTGATGCAAACTAAGAAAATACGTTGGTTAAATATTTAAATTGGAATGACTTTTTATTCTGCGATTCATTACATCTTTAGAAAATGGCTTACGAAGCCAGTCGAAATGAAATGTACCCCCGGTACACAAACATCGCTTAAAATTAATTGTTATTACCTACTAAACCATTTCATTGGTTTTAAAAATGAAACAAAAAGGATTTGTAATCCGAAGTGTGTCAAATACGATCACATGTCGATCGCTCTGTGATAAATGGCAGTGGGCATTTAACATTCTACCAAGCTTATCAAAATTGTCCCTGTAGTTTCGAAAGGTGTTAAACCCTGTAGCTCACGCAATAGGGTATAATTCGGGTTCCCATGGTTCGATCGTAGTGAGGGAAATACTTTTCGCAAACTAGCTCATCAACCTTTTTATTCTGCTAAGGCACTGATTGGGAATGTGACAACAATGAACATCTTGTATTAAATAGTGGATAACTTGGTTCAAACAGCAATATAAATCATCGCAAAAAAGCAAAAACGTCAATCTCACCATTAAAACACAAATGATAACGTTTACTTGTATTTAACGTTATCATCTAACTAAACTTTCTCGATCATATAAAATTAGCTAATTTTAGTTACACAACATCCTTACAATACAATACCTGTTTATGATTTATCTGAAATAAATGTATAATGAACTGTTAACATTTTACATGTATATGGTTGTACGGTCAAGATAGTCGTAAATAAACCTAATTTTCAACCGTTCTGTTAGTTGTCCGCCATTCCTTCAACACTTCTTCATAGATGAATCAATATAATCTGTTAAAGCAGATACAGTTGTTTCTCTCCACTTTGGAATTATGTGCTATGCCCAAAATAGTTGCAACCTTATCATCAATTAAAAGTATAATATGAAATTGTCAAATACGTCTCTATATACATTGCGCCATTTTATCACTGCCTCTCCTACATGTATCTATTCAAGCATCAATCAAATATCATTTTAGGTACATTTAGGTAAATCCAAATACCGATATCTTCATGCCCCATATTCATCCCTTAATGTGATTGAATTTGCATGTTACATTGATTATGATTGTAGAATTGTATGTTATTAATGTTAAAGTCATAATAAGAGGCAGTTAAAGGTAACACAAGTTTTATTTGCGGGCAGCAATATTAATTGTTTTATGATACATGTTGATGGTATGTCATTGCATTGCGTAACTCGCAATTTTACAATTCAACAATATAATGTCTTATAAACCAAACTTCAATATTCACTACAATAAAAACAAAAATGGTTATATTGGCATACACAATATAACAAGTTAACCCGAGTTAATCTTCGTGCGTCATTATTTAATTAGGGAATTCATAAGAACATAATTAATGAAAACGAATCCTTATGAAATGACATAATCTTGTGCATGGCACGTACACATTAATACGTCTATGGGAACCCCAAAGGAACAGACTGCCCACATATCGTTAGCGTGTGTCTTGAATAAAGGTTTACTGAATAAACAACACTCTCTAAAAATAGTTTGATCTCACAAAAGCACGTGAAGATTCTCATGTTTGTCTGCAATTATTAGCATGCATAAAAAACAACGTCCCCAAAATAAAATAGAGACATTTTCTAGATGCGAGCATTTAATTATGGAAGTGATTTGATTATCACAAGGGTTTATGGAAGGTTATCGTGTATACCACAAACTATGCACATATATGTATTACTATTCGTAAATGAAAATTAAAACAATGGTATGGTTCAGAAAACGGCAAGACACGATGTTCATTTCATACATCAATACACAAATAACATCTTATAAATTTTATTTAAACGTTCACTATACAGAGAATTGCAATAAGTCATGCAAATACAAGTAAATCAAATACGTCTCTAGGACTGCCCAAAACGTCTCTTGTGAGCTGAATAATGTTCATTCGAAATTACAAAAGACAACATGTGTACGACAAGGCTTTTTCCGTTAAATAGATATATTTACTTAGTATGTATATACAAATTATATAATTTCACTATGCAAATGTGTGTAAACTATGTTAGTCAAGCAAGAAATGAAATCTCATTAGTGTTTCTTGAAGACAATTTTACAAGATTTTGTTGTTACCGAGCAAATGATATTCAAACCATGAGTTATTAGACATCACGCATCACGAGGGTTTAAAAATAAATCAAATAATCATATGCATTAATATACCACGATATCTTTGTTTTATTTAAGAAGCTATGATATGAGAAATCGCTGATTATCGTTGATAAAGGTAAAAGCAGCTTGGTTCCCGTCCTCTTTCAAATTTATCGAGAGGTTCGGGACAGAAACCAGACACGAAACTGCCAGGTGGCACTTAAAACGCTGTAACGCTGGGAAAACCCCAAATGCAGTTATGTTTAGATTTGATCGAGAATGTAACCCACCTCCCAGTTTCGCTGAATGGGTCAAGTTCCCCACGGGTACTACTTCCCCGTACCCCTCCAAAAAAATTCGTACTCAATTTTTTTAGAACCCAATTTTTGTTTCGTTCCCAAATGTTTTTTCGTACCCATTTTTTTTTTCGTTTTTCGTACCCAATTTTTGTTTCGTACCCAAATATTTTTTCGTACCCAAATTTTGTTCGTATCCAAATTTGTTTTTTGGCATAATGTTTTCGTACCCAAAATTTTCGTACCCAAATTTGCGTTCGTAACCAAAATAGTCGTACCCACATACACAATTGTGGTGATGTAGATAAACTTAAATTGATGCTTTTATATCCATCCTCTTCGAATGCATCGTCACACCAGTACTGTCAGTACTTTGATTTTTTAATGCAGCCTATCATACATAATTTCTTCTGGTTAAATGTTTGCACTTTCTGACGTGAAATTTGGATTGGATTAAAGTGGAATTGTGTGTTGGTCATGTAGGTAAGATGCACATTAGAATATATATATTATACAGCAATTCCAAAATATATTTAATAACATACATATAATACCTTTTTAATTAGACTGTGCTTTGCTTTGGCATGCTCTGCAATTTTAAACAGTTTTATACGTGTTTCGAAATTTCTAATAAAATTGTAGCATCCAAAGAAAAACTTAACTAGACAATCTATTATTGTTCAGTATTTGTTTTCCTTGTTTTACTATACACCATAGCCACTTTTTTCTCTTGTTATTAGGATTCTTATTACCGGATATTCACCTAGATCTAGTCAATAAAGATAAAAAGGTCGCAGGGTAAGAGCGATTCAACCATTACTGATCTGAGTTATAATGTATAGCGATGCCCGGAAAACTCATTAACATAACAATGGCATCGTTAACTTATATAAAAGTTGAATTTAGTTTAAACATATTTATTTTAGCTCGATTGTATTGAAGACCTAAGGCTTATTTGATATTCCCTTAAGTCCGTTTCCTGGTACTAGAACCAGTACTTGGTGTCTATGGGGGAGATCTAAAGAAACGCTTTCACACTGGGGATCGAACCCGATCGCTAGGCGGACACCATATCCATTACCCACGGCGACCTGTTTATACCGATATAAATGTTTGCAGATGATAAAATATATTGTAACATAAAGTACAGTCCATGTGCCAATTAATGTTTACACGGGTAGAGAACTCATCTAATATAAATAACCTTGTGTTTGAATTCACCAAACATATTACAGATATTGTCCAGAAGCATGCACCTCTGGACGCAATAACTATTCTTTGTAGACCAACAGTACCTTGGTATTCTGGGTATCTTAAACAGCTAAAACAAAACAAACGATAAATAAAAAAAAATATCTGTATGCGTGACAAATCTGACATGTCTGAAAAAACGTTTAGAGTGCGGACATTTCCAGAGCCAAGGATAATTACTTCAAGGACAAAGTTGGGGACGCAGAAGCGAATGCAGATATACACTATTACATCAGATTTACGGGGTAGATCGAAGGAAAACCCACTTCCATTACATACAAGTGCAGTATCTCTGACTAATGACTTTACGCGATACTTTGCAGATAAGAATATCAAAATAATAAATGACCGAGACGAATTCACGATTGCATCACCATGCAACATTGATTTTTTCCGATCAAATGCACCTGTGATTAGGAATTCACTTATTGTGTTAAACCATTCTCCCGAAGTGATATTATGAAACTTGTAAATGCATCCAAAACTACATCATGTGAACTTGATGCGATCTTAACTTTGATAATTAATGAATATCTTTCGGAATTGACACATTTTTTGACAGAAATAGTAAATATATCGTTGACATCTGGTGTATTCCCCTACACATGGAAAAGCGCTAATAATAAAAATAAACGTCACTATAATTGTGTGTTTTTTATAATCACAAAATTACTTTATTATAAGAAAATGATTACAATTTCCTAAACAATGGTTTGGTCCATCTACTCTTGAATAATTGTTCATTAACTTGAATGCATATACTATCCTTTTTACAATACTTCCATTGCCAAGGTAAAGTTTTGTGTAATGATGTAGTAATTATATCATATATTACGTATCTATGTTGAAGCCTTTTTTTAAGTGTATGTCGGTTCAAACAGAATAACCTAAACGCTAACTCAAAAACATTTATTTCTAATAAGAAAACAGTCTAAACAGTTCCTGTGGAATCAGCACATGTAACAATTGCACGTGTTTATTCATTACACATCCACTATTTGCAGTCAAAGACATGTTTACTACTACAACATGTACATAACTGGCACGTGAATTTGCATTTACTTCAAGCATACTTTAAACTGAGACCTAGATCAACATGTAAATTACTTCCCTGAAGGTGTCGTTGATACCCATGTGAACTGCGACCTGAGCCTGCATACATTAAAGAAAACTTAACAAAAAAGATAAGTTAAACCCGGCCCGTCAAGGTGTTTTATTCTGACAAGCGCATACGTATGTGTATATATTCATATGTGTAGAACCGTGAAATGAGCAACTTACGCAAAACATTATCAACAATTATTAACACCAAATATCAAACAAAACCATTTTGCTTCAATTTGAGCGAAGCCGAACAAGTAAAATCGCATCGATTGACAATTAAGTCATATTTATTTAAAGCGTTTTAATTTACAAGTTGTTTTCTTGTTTACACACATTTTTAAATAGTTTATCATTATATTAAAAACAATCCTATTATTGATTTGCACCTGAACAGCGATGATCTTTGTCGTTTTTTTTTTCTCTAAATTTGTAAGAATCTGCATTATTTGATTTCCTCTTTACTCTCTGTTGCGGAAATAACGGACGGGGCGAGGAAATTTAACGGAGACAAGAAAAACATGTTATACCGGATCACATTTGTCAGATTGTTGACTCGTCCAGCATAGTTTACATTAATTTATTCTTATACGACAGCCAGTGAAGAAATCAATGTTATGCGTTTGAAAGATGGTACGCATGTTAGATATTTATATTCGTATAACTCGAACGGAGTAATGCACTTTAATTATCTGTTGTTTTTGACCAAGTACAATACTCATAAAATGTTGAGTTTATAACTCGGTTCAGCGTTTCTCGTAGAAGCCAAACTAACTTAATCAATCAACAGTAGTTATCTGGACATAAACGAGTTTGGAAATTCCAATCTCATCCGAAGGTACAAACAAAACATTGTATACAACAACGATTGTTTCATTGAAATAATAATCAGTTGATAAGTGTTATTTTGAAAGGATTGTAAAAATGTGGCAGATTGTTTGTACCCACTGATCAGGATTGTCTCCAAATCTAACTTATTCCGGAGTAAGTCCATTGTAGCAAAGGCAATGTGTAAAAATAACGTTCGGTCCACACCTTTCGTTTCTTGTTATAAGGGTTGTTTGGAACATCTATTTATCAAATCAGAATGCTAAAGGGTCGAAGGCTAAAAGTGATAAACCCATAACTCATCAAAGGAAGAATTGAGAGGCACAAATCACTCATGAACACTGACATAAAACATGTATTTATATTGATTAATGAAAATACATTGAACAATGTTAAAGACCGACGTCTTGACCGATTTCTGTATTTGAACGATAACATTAGATAAACAAGTGAAACGATGTTTGAAGGTCATCACTTTTCCTAAGAAACTGTTATGCATACCGAGAAAACCATTGGTCATATAACTGTTTTTATTTTTGATACGGCATCCATTACGCTATATGAGAAGCTTTCGTCTTAAGATGATAATTAAACAAATAGTGTTTACATGTTACCAGACCGATATTTTCTAATAAAATAAGCCATCTAATTGCCCATTGTATTATCAGGAGTGATCACTCTAGTCAGTGCATCAAGAGAATTGTTCTTGTCCACTTTGTCTGTTATTTTAAGCACGCACTTACAATATACGATGGTTAGATAAATTTCTCAAATAAGTTGAGTGAGTGACATGCATAGAACAGTAACCAATCGAAACTTACGAAGACATTTGGTTCAATAAATGTGCTATATTTTCGACAAACTCTGCGTGGCTTGTTTCCATAAAAAGAAATCGTACGTTGGTGTCCCTTACTCTCCATTTAAACGTATAATAGTGTATAACACTAATGATGTTGTTGTTTATATTCACAGTGCTGTCAGCTTTATCATATTTTATTTCAAAAGCTTTTAGAAACATCAACACATCATTTGTTTTTGTTTTTGTTTCTCGTATTCTGATTCACAAATTACTTTCCAGTTAATAGAAAACAAAATGTAAAAGATATAAATGGTGACATTGAGGCATCAGATAAAATGGAAATAACGTTTATAAAGTCATTTAGATGCTGGAGGTTATAAATATACGTTTGAAACCGAACAATTGATTGAGGTTACAAACCTTGTTGAACATTCATCAACCGGTACAAAGATACATAGTTTCGGTCATCCAAGTCATTTTCCCATACACTCCAAAAACTACAGAGCTGTCTTGATTATAATATGACTTATTACGCCTTCCGATGCAAGCTTAAACAACAGTGTTCAAAGTAAACTGTATGGTTTACTAACCGCATTGAATTTAACATTGAAAATATGCACCTGAAACAGAAACGGGCCGTTTTGTTTAATTCGTTGCTTTGTGACAACAGTAAAACTGTTACACAAAGCAACTTGTAGAATTCTAGAAAAGTCATGTGGCTGTCAGCATCTGTACCGAACTCCATGCAGTTAAGTCGTTAACGTCACTGACATTATTGATCGCAGAGATTTTTGTTTGACATGAAGCAGTGAATATTTAGATTTGGTTGTTAAATCAGTCATTCTATGTCATCGCAACAGTCGCAATTTTACTTGTGTCTCCCGCCATGTCAGTAAACAACGACAACGACCAATTCATAAATACTTTTGTAAAAGACAACGAGTGTGTAACTATTCATTTTATTTCGCGTGCTCAATCATTGAAAAATGATTTTCAAGCAATTGCTACTTCACTTGCAAAAGAAGGTCTTGTATCAAGAATACATGGTTACAAAAACAAACTGCCATATAACACTTAAACCATTTAATGTCATTGATTTTGTGGAAAGTTCATTTAACAATTGCAATGCACCTTAATTTCCTGGTAGGCTGGCACATGTGAGCAAAAAGTGTTATAACCGCGCTCAGATAAAACTAAGGTATACATTTTTAAGGACTTGCAAGAGGTATTTAAGGACTCAAATGTTGGATCAGTTCATGGCACATGATTCTGGAATGAATTGTGTTCAAACATTATTATTGGTAAGCAAAAACACTGACTTATGATAAACAAACATAGAAATGTTTCATATGCATGATAAGAATATACTTTCTGCATCAACACATTCTCAAGACTGAAATCACTAATGGAAAAATGTTTGAGATAGCTTACATACAAAAAAGCACAATATCAAAACATGTGCACTGTATTAATAGCCTAAACATATTAATAATAAATCAATAGGAAAGTTAAACCTCTAACATTAATAATATTAATGTCATAAAATATATATTTAAGAAATACATAGTAATCACTTTTCTACTGATCTATATGAGCCTCGCTCTGTGAAAAGGGGGTTGAATGCATGTGCGAAAAGTGCCGCACAGGCTTATCAGGGACGATACTTTCCGCTTTTACTATAGTTTTCGTTTTAGAAAGTGTCTTTTGATCAAAGTTCCAGATTGGGCTAAGACTTGTTCCCATTCCCCAAAGCTTTATAGACCTATTTAATGTTATGTTCAATACTGTTTTTTGAATCTATAGAAATCAATTTGCACACGGTCATTCTTCAATAAAAAATAAAAAATAAACGCTATATACACATTGAATTGATATATTTATTTAACTAGTTACGAGTGACTGAACAAGCATTTATTGCTGTAATACACGAATTTAAGGTTTATCCAATCTTCTTCAGAACGTCCAGAAAGATAGAAGTGTTTGGTGTGTGCTCTGAAAGAACACGTAAGTGAAACATATGTAATTTATGTAGATTAATTAAACAAAACATAACATATTGATTTGCAGTTAATAGAATAAATCAAATGCATGTTTTTAGGTCTTAAAGTTGTATAAACGACAAGAAGTTTCTTATGTTATTTTGTTTAATTACAGAAAAGTATTTTTTCTACATTTCTGACGAAGGTTGACCTCCAGGTAAAGGAGCCACCACTGGGGTCAGTTACCTGTTATAAATAACTGATATACTGTTATTAGCAATTGTTTGGTCCGTCTACTCTAGCAAAGCTCCTTTATAAATGCAAGTAAATTAAATATCTTTCAGGCACAATACTTCGTATACAAAAGCGTTTTGTGGAATGATAAAGAAAATATTTTTTCTTCGATCAATAGATTGAAATGTGTATTTATCATATGCATTATCAAACACATTACCGTCTAATATTTATTTCTGCCGAGCAGAGGTAACATTTAAATTTCAAGGTGTTTTTTTTAAAATTGAGAGTTAATATAAGATGTTTATGTATATGGGTTATATGTATATGGTAGCGACATAGTTATATAATTCACAACATTGGCAACGTATATACTAGTCAAATGATTGTGGAAATATATTCAATGTTAATGTAACAAAAACAAATCGGCTTTCACAACCACATTTCACTAAGAGAGACGAAATGTTCATCTGTTTATCTAAAACAAATACATTCCAGTAAATCGCAACTTCCGAAAAAATAGGTCAAAGATCACAAAGATATTCTTATTACCCATCAGCTGAAACATAACACTAGACATCTACGTAAATAATTGTTGAGGATAATATTGAATAACTTCAAATCATAGTCTCACGTGTGTCATTTTGCCGGATGAAAATATCTACATGTATATGTCAGTGCCAAGCGCGTTACTTTGAAAGGAACTGAAATATACATGCGTTTTCTTTTTCGTTCCATTTGTTATACAGTAGACTCTGCCAATACCGGACTCTCTGAATACCGGAACTCTCCCGATTCCGGACGGTCATGTCAGTCCCGAGTTTTCCCCTTCTATGTCTTTGTTAAAAAATGTTGAATAAACCGGACTCTCTCTAAACCGGAAACCGGACGGATATCTCCTTGAATTTCGTCATTTTCAACGTTAAAATACATTGAGTAAACCGGACGGTCCAAATTCTCAAGATGCCCGAGGCGTGAAAATTATGACAATACACATGTACCTAGTCAGCACAGCGCGCGCGGTGTCACACATTCCGCTCGCGCAATTATCGATAATCGGATTAAACATACCATAAAGGTGTCAAGTCGTTACCGCCTATTGAAGTCCGAGCAAATAATGTAAAACAAACTGTGAATGTCTATTATAGACGTGCGGTAACACCAAAAAGTGATTGACGCAATCGTTTTATTAAGCTTATGATAAACAATTTAATTAAAAAATTAATGCATGCCGTTGCGACGATCACTTTCTTGTGATCTCGGGTAGTTAAAAAGATTTTAAAGCCATGTTTTTAACGCTTAAATGGTTGTTTGTTTGTTTGTCAGATAATCATGAACTTCGTGCGTGTGTAGGTTTTTGACTGTCATTATGAATGTCTTGAAAATATGACGCTGTTTTTTTTTGTGTTTTTTTTTGTGTGTGTTTTTTTTTGTGTGTGTATGTTTTTTTGTTGGTTTGTTTGTGAAATGTGAATAATAAATCGTGTGTCCACAACATTCGTTTGTAACAAATAAAAATTAATTAATTCAGCGCTATTTATAGCGAGCTCAAACACGACTCACTCACCTATATGACAAATGTCACGTACGCATGTACATGTACGTACATGTATCAAGCACCACGCTCACTTTGGGATTAATCAATACAAGTCGGTATGGAATGTTTTCTGCTTTTAATCAAATAAAAACACATTTTTCAAAGAATACTTTTAAACATGAACATTACATGAGTACAGTTTATCACATGATACGTGTAAATGTATATGGTTTGTTGTATTCTTATATGATTTTGTACACAATGCATACAATGTATATTTCGGTAATATGCCTACTCTCGGTAAACCGGAACTCTCTGAAAACCGGACGATCAGGCCGGTCCCCAGACCGTCCGGTATTGGCAGAGTCTACTGTAGTTCCTGCAAATATATTATTTGTATCACGAAAATGTGTCATACCCTTGTCAAACTATTTCCCATGATAATTTCTCGTATTTCGGTTTCGAGTTATACTGCCAATCCTCTTAGGAATAAACGTTTTAGATTGGTATCGTAGAAATCGGTGCATACACAAAATGTCCTCTTTACTGTTCAAATATCAATGACAAAACATTATAACTTTACTATCATGATTTATGTCAGGCATCACCTGTTAAAATTGCACATCGGTATCCGATATTTTCTTTTTTCCTTTGTGCTAGATGAGGAAGTTTAAAAATAACAAGTGATCGATTCCATGTTGCATTTCCGAATAACGTTAACATGTCAACAAAATATGTGTTTTAAAAAAAGCTTAATTTCAATTTCTTCCGAAATACTACTTGAATTGATCCAACTTGAAAATGAATGAAACATTTCGTATGTACAAGTCGTATCCCATTAGATAGTCATATATTTATATATAAACAAAGTGAAACTTAAGTTGGGTCAAGAGATAAACAGTATTATCAATACACGTGCTTTCTAATTAAGCAGTCTAGCACAATACCAAATCAACAGACAGGTTGGAAAAACAAATAAACGAAAGATAGATACAAAAAGAACAAAACTGTAATCACTGCCTGAACGAGTATGGTTATTTAAACCGGTTTGCAGAAAACCAAACCTCATGGTAAGCCCAAAATTATTTATTTAAAATGTTCGTAAGCGTCACTGACAATACGGAACAAAAAACTGAAGAACGCACCGAATAACACTACTTTAACCTACAATTGTTACACAAGTAGAATATCAATGTGAAGTATACTTGATATATTTTAAGGTGTTTAACAGATCATGCGATTTGCTCATCACTTTATATAAACTTTAGTGTCGTTTAAAGTTGATGTGGATTATTTATTTTGCATACACGAGTCGTTAAATGAGTTTAAAAGATCGCGCGATTTGCTCATCAGTCGAAATAAATGTTATAGTATTTTAATTGTGATATGAATTATTTATTTTGCCTAAACGTGTCGTTCAATTATAACATGAACTTAATGTAGACTAGCGTCGATTTAACGAAATGTCTCTTTTGAGCTTTTTTACTTTTTAAATATGACAACGAGCAATCGCGGCGCTATTAATATGCCGCAAAACATAATGCCACGTTTTCCCTTGTCGACACTTATGAATAAATTATTTCATAAAATGAATAAATCAACTGGTCATTTGCGATAAAATTAACGTACAATAATTCATTTTAATCCAAGTGCATTTTATTTCATTACTCTGCTTTAACACAAACATGTGCTGTATTACATTTTTTTGTATATATATGGTACAGAAGTAGTAAAAGTAATTTTGGTTATTTAGTGTAGAGTATATGTGGTGTTTAAGTAGAATCTAACATAGTTAAGTGTAACCGTTGTTCCCGCTTTTCTGCACGAGCACCGCACAACTCACACATATATTCAACAAGGCAGATCGATGATTATTGCACCTAAAATACTATTTATATTTGTAGGCTTCAATTGNAAAATCATTATTATTTACAAATTTGTTACAGGGATTTATTACCCCTATCCAAATCTAACAGAGAAAAGAGCCACGACTTGTTGTCATTTACCCGAGCGCATAGGCGTATCTAGGTCGGATGACACTCACGTGAAAGAAATACCGTTCAATCGTCGCACAATCTTGTCACGGTTTGTTCATGTACAAGTGGTATATTCGGAGGAGTGTTCATTGTAAGCAATGCATGGGCTGTAATAATTATATGAACCATAACTATTTATTTTATTTTTTTGTTTATTCATTATTGTCTATATCATGTGTATATAAGTTAGTTTCAATACGTCAAATTGTCATATTTTGAATTAACAGACTTTGACGACCACATTTTGTCATGAATGTAAAGCGCCTTAGGACTTGAGATCTAATGCGCGAAAAAAAAATACTGTTTTAATGTAACCTCTTTTTTTGCAATTAGCCTGGATGCATACCAGTATGACATTTCTTTCGTATTGTTGATGACACTCTGCCAAACATTGCGACTGTCCAAGGAAACATTTAGTCATTTAGAGATGCAGTTAAATGAATAAATGTCCATAATTGATACATGCATCAAAATCAATTACGTGAAATAACAACCAAAATGAATTTTGATTCGTATAACCATTAAATGCTCTTTGACAAGTGCATCACGGTCATTTGCATTGAAGTTTTATGTTTGGCGCACTCTTGGTTAACACAGTATTCCGCGACAATTGCATGAAACACTCCATTAAGTTGCACAAGGCAATTGTGAAAACATTTATCTGTTTCATAATGAAGCAAAATGCGGCATGATATGTTGTGTTATTTTTGGCAAAGTCTAAGTAGAATATATCCCGAATGGTACCGTAACGTAAAAAGGTTAGCGTTGATTACAGTCTAGATATCAAAGCAGATTACTCTAAACTAAGGAAATTCCTTGCTTTTGCAAACATAATTACCAATACAATTTAATATAAGACTTGTCCAGTCTATGAATATATAAATTAACATTTCTGTATTTTATGTTTTACACAATTATTAACTTTATTGTCGCTGTACAACATATATAGTATTTTCTCAAAGTGGACAGCTCAACTCGCGGGAATTATTTACAAATTATTGAAACATATAACAATAAAACCGCTTGCATGCGTTAAATTAGACGACTATCTTTTTTACGAGTACATAATACAAATGATACATAACTAGAACTTGCGCGGCAGAGGCCGACGCGTACCCCAACGCCGTATAGTTGTTATATTAAAAGGCATTTTTTGGTGGGCAAGGCCTATGTTAGTAGGGCCCCGGGGTGGGTAATGTGGACATGGATGGTCGAGATAGACCGTGTTGTCATAAGATATGGTCAGTATTAATTTGAAGTCAATTGGTGAATAAATATTAAAAATAAATTTTGGGTGGGCGTGGTCTATGTTGGCGGTGCGCCCCAGGGTTGGTAATGGGGCCATGCATAGTTGAGATTGACCGTATTGTCATAAGATAAGTTCAGTATGGATGAGAAGTGATTCGGTGTAGAAATGAAGAAGTTATATTAAAAGGCAATTTTGGGTAGGAAAACAAATTTGGGTAGGAAGAAAAAATTGGTACGAAACAAAAAATTGGGTACGAAAAAACAATTTGGTACGAAAAAAAATTTTGGTACGAAAAAATTTGGATACGAAAACATTTGGGTACGAAAAAAAAATGGGGTACGAGAAAAAAAATTGGGTACGAAAAAAAATTGGGTACGAAAAATTTGGGTCCGAAAAATGATTTCGTGGTACGCGGAAGTAGTATACCAGTGGGCCAGATTCCAAATAGTGCACTGTCGCACATATGCTCATAGCTACAGGCCCGGTCACACCGCCAGAACTTTGCTTGAGCGTTCCTGGAGCGGTGAAAAACAATCATCACAGCTCGCTACCGTTCACGACCGTTCACGACCATTAAACAGAAGTTGGCCTCCGTTAAGGCAACGCCGTATACGCTCGGTCACCGCTGATGGTTCCTCCTACCGCCCAGAAAGTTTTGAGCTGCACAAAATATTGCGAGCGATGAGGAGGGGGTAATTTTCCGCTCCGACAAAGTTCATCACCGTTCCATCAACGCTCAGTCAAAGTTTGGCAACGCTAGACGCAAGTTCGTGGACGTTTTGGTCCGCAAGGCCAACGCAGAAATCTTGAATGCTGGACAACCGCTGCTTCGCCAGCGTTGCCCGGGTGGTGATTAAACGTTGCACAAACTTTGGTGGAGCGATCCATTGCAGTGATGAACTTTGGTTTGGCGTTGGTATTTAGGTGTTGGAGCAGGACCAGAATTTGGCTATAAATACGGGGAGAAATGAGTCAGGAGTCCATTGTAAATCGAGCTACCGTTGAGTGCAGATCTCATTTTAATTTGCTCAGTTACAGTAAAAGTGGTCTACCATGGATACTGTGAGACTTGTTGTGATTGATGCACTAGTCCAGCAGCAGAATCAGAACCTCCTCAGATTGCAACAAGCTGTTGACAGAAGGAGAAAGAGAGAAAAGAAGGAGAGACAAAGTTGTGTGGGTCAGACAGTGGATACTGAGAAGGCCTGAACATGGACTATATCACAAGCTGATGGTGGAGCTGATGAATGAGGATCCACGAGCCTTCCATCACTTTATGAGGATGCCACCAGCCATGTTTGATGAAGTTGTAAAGAGGCTAACCCCCCGATTGACCAAACAAGACACCAATTACCGACCAAGCCTGGAACCTGGTCTCAAAGAGGCAATCATCCTACGGCATCTGGCCTCTGGTAACACCTACAGAAACATGCAATACGCCTGGAGGGTTCCCCACAAAACCATCAGTGTGGTAGTTAGAGAAGTTGTAACGGCCATCATTGAGTAGAAAACAGATGAATTGTTGTTTTGTCCAACAACTGAACAAGCATGGAGAGACCTGGCTGACAAATGGTACAAGAGATGGAACTTTCCCCACACAGTTGGTGCCATTGATGGCAAGAACGTGGCCTGTAAAGCTCCTCCTAACTCTGGCTCAGAATTCTACAACTACAAGGGCTTTACAGCGTGATCCTGTTTGCCATGGTGGATGCTGACTACAAGTTCACCTACATTGACGTCTCAGGCAATGGCTCATCCTCAGACGCTCAGATCTACAATGAAAGTGATCTCCATCGTGGGCTGGACCATAACAGGATTTATGCCTTTCCTCAGCCAGACCCCCTACCCAATGACAATCCGAATGTGACTTACTTTATCATCGGAGATGACGCCTTCTCACTGCGGACCTACCTCATGAAGCCGTACAACACCAGAGAGCTCACTCATGAAGAGCTAATCTTCAAATATCGGCTGTCCAGGGCAAGACGGGTCGTGGAGAACGCATTCGGCATCCTGGCCAACATGTTCCAGATTCTGCTCACTACCATGCAACATCACCATGAAACTGTCAGAACCATCGTGGAAGCTTGCTGCATCCTCCACAACCTGATGCGCACCCGCTTTCCAGTTCTCCAGAACAGACTTGTGGACCGTGCACAACCAGATAGCAACCTGCAGCCTGGGGCATGAAGAGAAGGACAGAACTTGGAGGACACTATCGTCGTGCAAGGCCCAAACACAGCCTCGCGTAATGGGAAGAGGCAGCGTAACATACTCAAGCATTGGTGCAACTCCTCTGCAGGATCAGTGGACTGACAGGAAAGAATGGTGGCTATCAACTGAACACTGCGCATAACACTGATGATACACTTGTGCATTGTCCATATACATGTAATATGTTGATTACTTTGTTGTAAATGTTATTTGTCATTGTTAAAGGAACACGAACGTTAATAGTACCCCAGTATTGGACATGCAATGAACAAATTGTACTTGTGTTTGTTTAAAATGTTATGAGAAATGAAACTTGTGATACGATTCATTCTTTATGTTTAATCCATTAAGTCCCAGTAGCGCCTTTCCGCACCTCTGAAAATTTATGTTTCTGAAGCAATTGTAATAAAACATTTGCTCCGAAAAGGAGCAAATGCTCTATTGTTTTCATGAGTTCAGTACTATGGTGTCTTGTTAGTCATTAAGCCTGTAGTAAGCTGTCTTTTTGGTAATTTTAGTCAAAGAGGTAGACTCTTAAAAAAGCCTGGGTCTTAATAGGTTAAAACATGTCTTGTTTAATACTTAAAGGTTGTTTTTTTTTAAAGATAGAAATTCCAATAAATAAATTAGTCAAGAATAGTTTAATAAAAATGCCGTTTATTAAAGCTCAAAACTTTTGAGACCACCCAAACACACAAGTGCACATTAAAACAATAAACATCAAAACAGCTTGCCAGCTCATCCCTTAAACAAAAAATCACATGAAATAACTGAGCAGTCCCTTCAACACATCACAAGCAGTCTCAATTCTCCTCAACGGTGGCCCTTATCTCTGCCAGTCAATAATCAGTCCCTTGAGCTGTGGTGGAGATTGGTATGGATGGAGCATTTATATCCTGCCTTGAAAGGTCGTGGAGAATCCACCCCTCGCTGACGGCGCTCATGTTGGCTTGGTTAAAGGAGTTAAACTTCGGCATGTCTGACAACATGAGTCCTGCGCTGGAGCTCCTTGGGGTGGATGATGGCTGGCTGCCTCTGGATGTCTGCAATTGCTGGAAGTGCTGAGGCTGGTGCTAAGGCTGAGGCTGCTGCTGGAAGCCGTAATGCTGAGTCTGGGGCTGGTAGTAATGCGGCCGCTGCTGGTAGAAGGTGAGTGCGTGTGAAGGTACTGATGCTGGAGGTGGTTGAGCTGGAGGGAGTGGGTGGGGGATAGGTCGCTGCATCTCGTGGAGGATGGCCGTCATTCTCTCTACTGTGAGCTGGTACTGGGCCTCAGGTAATTTTTGGACAGACTGGGACATGTACGTCATGAAGGGCTGTCGTGCATGGCTGATCTCCTGGGCTTGGACTAATCTCTCCAGGAGGGCGTTGGTAGCCTTCATACTATATCTCATCTCCAGCATCGCAGGGGCATCTTCAGGCTCGGCTCTGAAGGCGGTACGGCGTGGTCTGGTGGTGGTGGAGGAGAGAGCTAGTGGAGATGGGGTGCCCTGGGACCTCGTGAGTGCCGCTTGAGTTTCATTGAGCGAGAGTGAACCCTCGTCTTCTTCCTGTTCCTCGACGTCGTGGGAAGGCTGGCGAGAGATGCTGGTCGGCGCCGAGTGCTGGGCTTCTGGAGGCTGGTTTGCTAAAGTTTCCTGTGTGAGGAGTATGTTTCTCAGTGGCTGGCCTTTCCTGGGCTTGACCTCCTTGTGCAGGAAGGCGCAGTTCCTCTGGATGAACAGTTCTCTGTCCGTCAAGTTCGCTGCAGCCTGGCCAGACTTCTTGCAGATAAGCTTAGCGTAAAGGTCCGGGACTGACTTCCACCATGTCCTGAGATCTTCAGCTCCCTCCTCAATGTTCAGCTCTCGTGCCTTCCTGGTCCAAAGTTCCGCCTTCTTCTTTGTATCTTTGTAGTCGGTGGCCCCCTTCCCCCACAAAAATTCGTGCTCCCGGACCCACTCGATGAGTTGCTCATGAGTGTCATTGTCGAGCAGTAGGGCCTTGCGGCGCGACTTCTTCTGCGGCTGACGCTGTTCATCGTCCCGTTCAGAGTCTGAAAAATATAACAGTTGAATACAAATAATAAATGTATAAATGAAACATATATTATATAGATCAATTTGTATTGATTTTTCATTGCATATTATCACATTATCATAACATTCAGCACCAGCAGTAGCACGGCCCTCCTCAGGTTGGTCATCACCGGGTGGTATTTCCGCATTTTCAGGCTGGTCCTGTGTCAGGGCCTTCTCGGGCTCGTCATCAGAGTCTGCAAAAAATAACAAATGAATAATAAATAAGCAAGGTCAACGTAATAGAAAAATTTCATTGGTGATTACCTTCATCAGCAGCTGCCCCTGCCTGGGTTGTGGTAGCAGTGGCTGTGGCTGTGTTAGCAGTGGGTGTGCTAACAGTGGATTCTGGTGTGGCATTACTGGTCTCTGCAAAATATAACAAATGAATATTACATGNTGCGACTGGGAACCATGTGGGTTTCATATTGGTTTCATATGTGTCTGATGGTTGTATATGGTCTGCTTATTAGTTGTATCTGAATCGCATATGGTTTCCAATAACAATAACAGATTTCAGAATATACAACTGTATTTCACGGCAAAATGATAGATATATGGTGGTTCACGCTGGAGCTTTTACCCCATTTTTGTCTGCATCTCCCCGTAATTAAATTGTTGTTTCACGTATGATTGGTCTGTCATGCCCATGTCCTTCCTAGTTTAACACGTCTTTGGTACACAATGTAGGAAACACACATGCAAGTACAAACATAAACAAACTGTTAATTTAAACACAATGAACTACACATGTTGGCTCTAAGCGGATCATACTCTACACATATTTATGAATTACACCACAAATATGCACGTTTTTTCTAGGTTCGCATATTCTAAATAATAGCTGAACAATAAATGTGTATTACATTCCAGATTAAATATCTTCAAAATGTATGAATTTGTGATAACCATTACTCAGTTTGTATTTTCTCTAAAAGCCTGTGGAGACAACCATTTTGAGGCAAATGCAATTTATTGGATTGAGGTTTCATATATTTCATCTTAATAAAACCTCAAAGACATATTGCGTGCAATATAACGGCGAGCAATTCATCATCCTCTTGTGTTATCTATTCAGTCGGAAGAATAGGATATTATCACACTTCAACAAATACGTACCTCGTTGAACTTAATTACATATGTAACCATACACTGTCCTGACCGTGAATGTTTGTCACGCTGGTGACAAACGTATTATTCAATGTCACAAATATCTTACACATCAAGTGGCCTTGAACATTTCCTGTTATGACGCCACATCACATAACTGTCTTATCACATTCTTTGAAACTACATTCCAGATACTTTGAAGCTAATTTAACGCAATTAGAGATAACTAAAACGATGACGCAGACTCAATAGTAGTAAGTGTACAAAATCATGTTCTATGTAACGTCATCATTTGAATCTGCGAAATAAAGATTTAATTTTGGCACATGGGTTTTGTTTTAATAAGGAACAGTGTCCGCTGTAAGAAAAATATGTTTTTGATAGCACACACTGCGATCCAATATTTTAATGTAGTAACGCATTTACTGTATATTATGATATAAGACATGTTTGATTTTTAGTAACACCGTGTTCAGACAGTTACAACGTACAAACTCTTAGGGCCTTAACATGTTGGATGAATTAATTATTTCGAACAACGAGCCACTAGTAATTAATATAAGCACTCGTGGCTGTTATTTGTAATACTTAAATAATATTTTTGTTTCAATTATAACTTGCATTCTCGTTTGAGAAAGTAGGTCTCTTCATTAAGAAGTGTTTTTGAATTTTTAATATATTGCATTGGTATGTGACGGACAAAATATGCACTAATTAGAACAAAACAATGTCACTGTTTGTTTTATGTTCTACAATAATTAAGAGCAAGCCCGTATGTCCAAGGTGCCATCACTTGCAGAAAAGCTGGGAATAGTTGTCGAGGACACAAACGAAAAGATCCATAAAGCAAAGGAAAGCTTTATTGACGCACTCCTGGAGCAACTGCAAGAACGACTGGACCACTCAGAATTGATAACGGCGATGGCCGCCTTAGACCTGACCGATGTGCCACAGGGCCAGATCCCCATGCACGGGGAAGAGGAAATAATCAAGCCGGCTGGGCACTTCCAGCTACCAGAAGAAGAACTGCTGGCAGAGTGGGCAGATTTAAAGGTGAAGTTCGTGGCTGAGAAGAAATCCCCCAAATTCATCCTGAAGAAACTTGTGGCGAAAAAGGAATCAATTGGAAATCTGTTTCCAAACATGACCAAGCTCCTGTCAACTCATGAAACGCTGATTCTATCAACAGCGGCTGTGGAAAGAGTGTTCTCACAAGTACAATTAATCGTGACAGAGCACAGGAACCGTCTGGAAGTTCAGACCACTAACCGTCTGCTCATAATTAAACTGAATACCAGCTCCCACACTGTCATTGACATGAGAAAGAAGGTTACAACTTTCCTGAAAAAGAACAGAAGAATCATGTGAAGCCACCAAATAAGATACAAATGTAACAAGGAATATTTAAATATAAATATATATATATTTAAAAGTATTATTTAAATTGGTTTAATAAAAAAATATTTTAGAGCAATTACTATGGATGGCTCTATATATATTTATTTTGTATTGATGAAATACACATTCAAGTCTCAATGTATATTATGCAAAACCTTTTCTTCTTATTTAGGGAAAAAAAAGTGTTAAAGTATGTTAATAATTTTTTTTTGGTATACCTTTACTGCACAAAATATAAAAAAACCTAATAAAATATATCCTGTCTTACCTGCAACATGTTGTGTTCATTATTTCACACGTAATTATGTGTAAGAAATGCACGAAAGTTGGATATGCATCTCTTCAACTTAAGGATAAATGTTGTAATCACATTATAATTAATAAGTAAAAATAACCTATACAAGTATACCCATAGCCTTTATCATTGATAAGTAATTATCTATAAAAATAACATATACAAGTATACCCATAGCCGTTATTAGTGATAAGTCATTATCTATAACAGTACTTTCATAGCTTAAAAGACACAACGCTTATGTCTGCCCTTTTTTGCATAAACCGCGCGTTAAAATGCCCTTTTTGAATTCCTGCAATTTGCCCCTTTGTCCGTCTGGGAAAAACACTACAGTTATGTATATTTGCCAAACTGATTTGATCAGTAAACTGTATATCAGGTACATGTTTGTTGACTCTAAACAATTTACATTAAACATGACATGAAGTTATAAGTCCACGAAAAGTATTGGGCATCAATGTCTTGTGGAGACGATTTGATAAAACCGTATTTTTTCGTTATCATGTATGTAACACGATTAACCTTTACATATGGTTTTATTAGAAGGCGACTTAAATGACCACGCTGATATACCACGCATAGTTCAGACATACTATACATACTTGAGTGTGAAGTAAGCAGGTTATAATTGCATGTAAGCCGACTGACAGTTGGCGCCATCTGCGAATCACAGACGCGCGATTGGTGTGTGACATTTGGGACAACTATTCGATCTAATTTCGTTCGGTAAACTCTATTTCGTACAACGCATTTACATATATGGTACGGCAATAACTGCTACAGGGTCCTTTATAACTGCAATTTAACCGAAATATGTAATATCAAACGTTGCATTCAAAGTTTGAATATTACAGTAAGGAACGTGTTAATTAAAATATTGTTTATTCGTAGTGGTAACATGAATTTACGACTAACATGGAAGAATAAGCATTTAGTATGTTCGCCTTTCCTGTCATACATCCCCCATGGATTGGTTGTCTCTGCAATCCTGGAGTATTTGTTCAGCCGCTTTGTCGGGTTCTCCACCAGGGGCACTTTGGAGACGGCATTTTATAAGGTTGTTGATTTGTAAGCTGGTGCCGTTATCTAAACGTCAATTGATTTGTGTTGTATAAGCATTACATATTTATGGTTACACTAATACAAAGAATTGGTATATACATGTTTTACATGCATTTTTGGTTTATTAGCCCTCCACAACCCAAACTTTGTCTATATTGAAGGAGAAAATCGACCAATAATTCCATTGCACGTGGTTTTAAATGAGATTATCAATTTGTTGTAATAAATAAGATAATCGTGTATTTTTTATAATTAAACGGCTCCTTAATTACATATTTATATGATCTGACATGAGTTGTCATATCATACATATTTTATTAAACGAGTTCAGGAATTTTGTTAGTAAGCGAGCCTTTGGCGAGGTAACTAACGAATTTCCTAGACGAGTTTAATAAAATATGATATGATATGACAACGAGTGTCAGATCTTTTTTATCACATGCTTTTAAACTAAATAAAATACATCTTAATTGAACAAACAAATGCTGATAGATCTAAAAGATGTTTACTATCGTGACGTCATTTCATGTTGACGACGTCATTTCACCAATATAAAGCCATGCGATTGGTAAGTTAATGATTCTGTAGCCAATGAAAACGCTTAAAAATGTTGAATTACACATGNCTGAGTTCAGGAGTAACACGTCTCATTTCATAAAGAATAGCATGAAACCGATCAATGGACAAACTTGGTTCAGAAATAAACAAATGCAATGTAGAACAGAATGAAGGTGGTAAGAAACTAGTTACAGATGCAGTGGTTGCTAACATTTTAAGAACACAAGCATAGGCTTCCAGTAGATTTTACATGGATTTGACGCATTGCAACACAGTCTTGTAAAGGCACCATTTTTTTTCATGCAAAATGATGCCAATAGGATCATATTCTTCGTGCTCATTTGTGTGTAACCAACCACTACCACATTCACAATTAGTACCAGGAATTCGAGGAAAAAGGTCTGGACCTATAAGACATCCATCATTTGTTCGACTTAAATGTAAATCGTTCCATGTATCACGTGTTAAAACATTATTTCTTAGAGTATCACTATCTTTTGGTTGTGCTGGATGTCCACTTCTACATTTAAATTGCCAAAGACAAGATTTTCTAAGTTACCTATATCATTAGTATTATTGTCATACTGATCAATAACCTCATCAGGTTCCATTTGAACATCCTCATTTAAAACTTCAATGTCAGCTGTTGCAAATTCTTCCAACACCTCAGGATGTCGTTGTAAAACAGCAAAATGTTTACAACCCATTTTGGAAAGAAGATTGTCTATTGTTTTGTTTTGTGTCCTCTCATGGTTCTGCATTTTCCGTCTAAACAACTTAGTATGTACTTATCTAATCTTTTATTAAATGTAAGATGAACAAACACAGGATGTTCTTCGCCCTCAACAAAGATTGAATACTTACGAGTGTCTTGACTACAAGAGAGTGTCACTAAATCTTTATCCTTATCATTTAAAGCAGTTTGTACAAACCGTTGAATTCGTGTTTCAGTAGAGTTGCCATCAACCGTCAAGTTTGGAACAGCCATCTGTTTTAAAAATGTGCAGTGCATACAAGTGGCAGCATTTTTTCCTATTGAATCTAAAACAAAAGACTTATCGTTTGCATCGCGTAAATTTGATTCACTTATCAAAGTACTGTAGGTGATACAACTACAAAAGTAATAATATCCAATGTCTTGGGGGTATTCGAGAACATAGACGAATTAGTTCTTCTTAAATGTACCATCATGCTTATCATAATCATTCAACACACAGCCTAAATTACCTAATTCATCAAACATTTGAATAGAAAACTTCCCATATTCCAGGAGTGAGCAATAGTAATGTTCAAACAGGGTTAGAGAAGAACTTGTGGATGATTGTATTAATGTTGCATGAGGCAATACTTCCGTTAACTGGGCCTATAAAAATGTACGTGTTACACTATTTGTTTTTATTGTTTAACATCTTTTTATTTTTTCAACGTCCACATTTGTTTTACATGAACTTGCGCCTAGAGTACTTGTGGTGTTGGAATTTTTTAAATCTGGAAAAAATCTTAACAAAAAATAATTGAAAAGTGAGGCATATTCTTTTCTCAGAAATAAATATATTGAAAGATTTCTTAATGAAGTTGCCTGAGATAAATTTAAAAAAAAGTTGGATTCAAAACGTGCTTTAGTTGCTAAGATTGACTTTAATCCTTTGATATCCCCTGATAAACAATTCAATATTATTGATTGTTCCAAAAGCGTTTTGTTACCTGTTACCAATTCAGTTAGCATATCGTTTGACTTGACAAATTTACCTTTTACTTGATTTAAACAAAAGTTAATAAACAAATTGTGAATTTCAGACTGTGTCTGCCTATTCGATAAAGGTTTAAAACAAAGGAATTGTTCATCAGGTTTTCCTAAGGAAGCTTTGCTTTTTTGGCAGAACATGTATAATAAACGAATCCAAACTGATATCTGAGGTGTGTTTTATGGTACCCAGCTCAACAGCGGAATTTGGATTTTTTTTTAAATACTAGTTTAAAAAAATGTGTCTGGTCTTTTTCGTTTTTTTGGTACTTTTTCATTTTCTGTTTCCATTTTCATACAATCTTCTACAGTTATAACATTATGCAATAACATGTTGTCATCTGACAGTGCAAACTTATCTTTTATGAATTTAAAGTATGTCTGTTCCATCAATCCTTGATATATCCCACTTTCAAAATATCCGACATAAATTATTTCTTTTTCTTCAATAACACACTTAAAAATTGTACAAACAATACATCCTTTTAAGCAGTCTTTGACAGACGAAAGTCTAGCTTCTTCTTGCTCTAAAGTAAAAAGAACTCTGTTTTTTTCCAGTTACAATTTGTTGTTCATGCATTTTATGTAATATTTGTTTTTGATATTGAGTAGCCTGTGAACATTTATCAAAATTACATATAAGAATTTTACACCATTCCTGCCCAAACATTAACTCATTACCAACAGTTTTAACTTCCTCACGCTTACGTTTAGATAATTTGAGTTTCGTGCAAGAAAAAGGTTGGAGCCAAGTTCAGGTCTACATGTCTCAACAAAATCAAAATTGTGGGGTCTTTTTACATAATAGTATGACCTAGGAGCATCGCACGGTACCAATGCTGACTCATAAGCAATTCTATTAGGGTTGGAAAATTGGCTTATTATATCTGACCATCTTTCACCTAATAGAGATCTTCTGTGTATAAATTCCTTACAAAGATTTTGAAACTTTTCAAAATCTTTGCTTCTTAAATCCTCTAAATACTTATCGTGATCCCTTGGTGTGTAACAAAGCACATCATCAATGATTTTGAATTCTTCATCAAATAATGGCAGCAATAGCTTTGGTCTGTGAAGAAAATTAATTAAAATATTAAATTAAGAGCAACTAAAAATTCAAATTTAACATTTGCAACACAATATTAAAATTGCACTGTATACAGGTAAGTAGTATCAATGAATTTCAGGCAAATATATATTATTTGTAGTCTACTTAATCTTAATTTAAAAAGTACAAAAGTAGGACAATGTCAGGTCAAAATGAGGTAAAGGTGATGTGGATGTGTTGATAGTGTTCAAAGACAACATTAATGAAAGTAGCAAAGCTCTGTAGGATTGTGTTATTGATTTTACAGGAAGCATGTCATTTTGTAATAGTCTTGTACAAACGGACAGTCAGACACGTACCCCAAAACAGGCCAATTGCTAAATGCCCTGTGCATCAGAAGATGCCAAGGGTAAACACTAGAATGAAGCTTAACTGAATTGTTCTAACTGAACTGTAAAATTTACGTACTAAATGCTTTGGGCAAAACAGCAGATTTGTGGTTTCTTCCTTCACCTAATGATCCTCTAACACGGCAAGCCAATCCTCGAATGTCCGAAATATGTTCTGGTCCTTTTAAAGGCAGCCAAAAACAATACGGATGATTTTTAGGATAGTAAAAACAATGTATGTGTATATATCATATTTATTTTCTCCAAGTACTTTTTTAGTTTCTATATGTTGATATACGATTGTATAAGCCATGACCATTGAAAATTCTTTAATGGTTTCTAACAAAACAACTTTTAAACTCTTGATGAAAACAAATGATGAACTGTAGTAATAAGGCACACAAACTTAGCAGACAATATTTTTTTCAACATCAAGACTAGAGATTAAACATTGAGATAAAGATATGCAGACAATGAAGTAACACCAGTTCATACACAGTACTCAACTTACGTCATAGAGATGTTTAAGTGCGTGGATTTCCAGACGATTAATGCTCAGGACTTTGGTTAAGTCTCCCCATTTACAGCACTTCCCTTGAGCCACATGAGAGTTAATATGATCATCTAGCTGTCCTATGGAGTGGAAGTCTTCCTTGCAGGATGTCCATTTGCACGAATACATCTATAATAATTAAAAAATATCTAGATGCATCTCAGTTAACTTATTATTGAGTAAGTTCAAATTAAGCATTAAATTAAATTTATTTTAAAAAGTTTAGATGATTTATTCTGAATATAAAAAAGACCTTATAGGTCCAGGGTTTCGTTTAACAACAATAGATAAAATTCGGTCTCAATAAAAAGGCCATACAAAATGTAAGAAAAAAATCACGGAAAAGGTATTTGTTTGATTGAATGTGTAACTGTTTTAACATATAGGTGAATAATAATATTAAATATATATTTTGGTTCTTATTTAATTCAAAAGCAGAAAGTAGTACGAAGAAGAACGGAGTTTAGGCTGTATGAATACTCTTCAATTGGAGGTGCAAATGTATTGCAGACTTATGTTAGTAAACAAAAGTATATAAGAAATCGGATGGTTCTAATTCTGGATGGCTCTAATTCTGGATGGCTCGAACTATTTATTGTTGGTCTCGACGAGCCATCAGGTTTCGACTGTATGTTTTATCAATTAAAAATGTTCTCTTTGTCATTAAGTACCGGTCCTGGGTGTTTCTCTACATCATTTGATAGCATCAACATCCGCTCGGAGCATCATGATGAAATGAAGACCATCTTTTCCACACATATGACCCAGAAACATTAGTCCAAACATCTTCATCCACATGGTGGGTTGGACAATTTCAAACAGTCCTACCAATAATAACATGTTACTGATTTATCATTTTGAGTATAAAAGGCAAACCTTAAAATTCTTAGAAAGCTTTAAACTCAGCATCAGGTTGATATCATGCTAATTTTGCGGAAATTGTTAATATACCCATTTATAAATGTCTAAATGTAATATGTAAAACATAGTTGGATTGTTCAGTTAAGTAAAAATGAGTAATATCCCTATAAGGTTACACAATAAATCTACAAC
>VMBQ01009046.1:0-33987 GCA_007657795.1 Dreissena rostriformis
CCACTACTGTGACGTCACGCGTTCACGTCATCGGCCTTATTACGTCATTGTTTCTGACCATTCTTCGATAGTTCCACCGGAGTTCCAACCTTCTGACTTCTATAACAAAAACGGGTGAACTCTTGTTAGTCCGAATTGGATTGAAGTAATTCGACAGTCCTATACTTAGGACTTTCTATTCCATTGCTCAACGGGTCCGCTTATTCAAGCGTTACTAACATACTAACTGCATTAAACCAATTGAAGTTCTTTACGTAATTGTTACATTCAATATTTGAACTGTGCTTACCGTGCCTACTATGATGTCAATTGATTAACGTATCTCTCGATTGGGTTATACGTTGCAGTACCAACTCTACAATTTCTTTAAATTATCGGTTATTTTTCCGATGATAAATATGAACACATAAAGTGCATTTGGAGTGCTCCGAATTCAATCTTGAGAAAACAAATAAACATAACAAAAAGGTATACAGGTATGTGTTAAGACGACTTTGAATATCTGCGCCTGTAGGCCAGGCGACTAACAATGTTGGTGATTTTACTGTACAATTTTGTAAATAGCAATTAATACATAAATTATTAGCGTAAACAAAATATCGTATGCGTACAGTCTGACAAATGTTTCTGTATAAAGTGAGCTTATGATATTTTGTTGCCGATCAAAAGCTTAAAATACTGCAATTGTGTATACATGTTTGTTTCTGTGTATTTATCTGTAAAATATAATTGAGACGCGGCATACGAAGATGAGTCGTATGTAATGCGAACTTCCGACCAGCCTGTGAATCTGCCATAAGTGCAGTCTGGTCAGGAGCTTTCAAGTCTGTTATAAAGTTACGCAAATTTTCGTGGTCTCACTAACAGTAGCCGTTTTTATATAACCCGTTTAGTCAATTCTTTAACAAAATACTAATAGTATGACTAGAATATGAACATTGTATAAGCCACATCATGATTGGTTAACAGATCTGAAAATGCAAAATGCAAAGGTCATTTTGAAGTAAACATAACGTGATTGTCAAGCATTGGGGCAATGTTTTAAACGATACAAAACGTTGCTTTACGGTTCAATCGTAACATTGAATAAGCTCCAAATGTTCTAATTTATAATGTTCTAAGTGTTCCATAAATCGTTTCATCTACGTATGCTGGAAGTTAAGACATGTGCCCATGCTCTATATTCTATAATGTAGATAATTAGACAGACATTGCATGTCATTGCAATAAAAATGGTTATGTTTAAATCATTTACATATATGTTCAATCCACTCCAACAATATTTTGGTCGTGTTTGACGTGCTTTGGTAGAGGCGCATATTTCATGTTCAACGGTTTGCTAGAATAAAATTCGCACAATTTATTAATAAACTGCATGTGAGCAGTTCTATATAACCATTTTTGTTCCTTTTAAGTTAAATTTATGTGTATGATCATTTCCTTGTTTGTATAAATATTGTTGTTATCATGTTATTATAACAAGGAAGGTAAAACTAGTTATATCTGATAGTTTATGTTATGTCATTTGGGTTTGCGATGGTCAAATCCAGTAACGAATGTGTAAGCTAAAGTTGATTATTAATTGCAAACGAAAACATCAATACCAATAAGTTTTCAACCTGTTTTTCACAAGAGATACTTTAAATCCTTCTATTTTTTGCAATAATCATCAAATTTATGATGTGAATAATATGCCTTTTTGAGTTTTATTATATTGTCTTTCGTGTAACTAAAAACTACGAGCACTTTTTGATTTGTTTTAAGTATTATTATATTGTGTTTTCGTATAACTTTACGAGTACCCTTTTGTTTGTCCCTGAGTTCATAGTTAAAAGTAAGTTAAGTTTTTTCTTTGCTTTTGGTTTAAAAGCATAAATTCAAGTTCATATATTGTTCTTCTGAATGAGATTTCGATGAACTAGTATTCTTGCTTTGGCGTGCAATACGCACGCACAGTTTGACTGTTATTGTACATAGTATTAATATGCAAATGACTTTTATGTTCCACATATATATATATTATAAGTATAATGAAAACTGTTTTTATGTTTGTTTTTTAGCACATGGGTCTTTAGCATTCTCAAAATCGGTAATGCACCCTTTTGTCGTATTATCATCATTATCAAATTTTATGTAAAATGTTAAAATGCCCTTAATCAAATAGTTTAAATACGATGTATTTGATGTTAAGGCCTTGCCGTTCTTTTATTCTAAGCCTCGCCGGTTATATAACACAACGAAAGAGCATTAAATTGTTATTTCAATATTTACTATTGACTTCGATGGCCCTAAATAGTAAAATAGTTCCGCGCTTCATCCGCTTATTATTCGTGTTAAGTTTAAGGCGGTTTATTATCGTCTTATAAGTCTTTACTCGTTCATATGAAGATTTCTTAACATTTAATTTTTCATATAATAACGCTTCTGAGAAAATCAGTTAACTATAAACGACACTACTTTGTTCAGGTTGTTCGCGAGCGAACTACTAAAAAGTATTATTGCATAAACTCTATCTATAATGCCCTCTTGCGGGGTGCAGAAACTTGGCAAAAGGAGGGCTTGAACGGGAGAAATCGTGTATTAACAAGGCGATTCACGTGCCGTTCAAGCCATGTTATGTGTTTTTCATATCCATAAACTGGTCCAAGCGCAGTTACTTCTCTTAGTAATGGCTGACCGGGAAGCGCGTCCAGGTTATTGGCCACAACCTGGCTATTTTTTCAATCTATTGTTCGAAAAAGATGGTGACACATATAAAGTTATTAATATAGTTAAACATTTTAAATCGATAACTGCCTATCCGATTGTAAAGCCTCGTCATTTCTGATTATGACCGAGTGAGGCATATGTAAAACACAACTTTCAACTGTATGACGTCATATGAAATAATCGAATTATTTTGTCGATGTTGAATATACAAGACATATTGTTTTCAATGTTAATGTATTTTTATTTTTTTTGTATGTGTGATTTGTTTATGCAATAATAGCGTTAATACACATTTTCTCGGACATGATCATCTGCGGGCGCTCTTAAAATCCGTTCCTGCCGTCGTGCTGCGCACTCGGGCAGGAACGGATTTTTCGAGCGCCCGAAGATGATCATGCCCTCGAAAACGTGTTTTAACCCTATATTGAATCACTTATAATGCATTATCGATCTTGCGCAGGCGTATATCGGTATATCATGTTCTGTTCATTCGTAGCAATTTTGTTACTACAAGTACTAATTTTCCGGTGCTCGCTAAAAGTGTTTTCGGGGACGTTTTTTAATTATTATCAAATAAACATTTAATTTAATGTTTAAACGAAAGAGACAAAGCTGCCACGCAGCCTTTTTATACAGTGTTATTAAAATATAACATGCATTTTGAAAGTTTCCGTACATATGTCCCTTAATTAACTTATTTCCGTCTGGTATATATTTTGATTACGGATTCAGTTAAAATACTTAATATGCAAGAGTTATCTTTTATTCACTTATAAAACTTAAGTGTCAGAAATAGACCAGAATTATCCCATCACAGTCATACTCATTTGGCTAGATATTCCGTATTACAACAACACGAAGAGACACAGTGTAGTTATAACTTCGTTAGACCAAATATTCTATTAGCCCAATCTCATCCATAACCTAAGATGCCGGTCTCATAAAGATCCGAGCACTTTTAAAGCCATTTGCATTGACAAAACCAAAGTCAATTTAGGTAAAAGATGTTGTAAACTCATCTCTTTTTGCTAGATTGTCTCATACCCCGTGCTTTTCTTGTGTTTTTATCGTCTATACACGCGAGAGATACGATGGAATCAATAGATGCATGGTTGTATTGCACGACAATTTCAATTTCACTGAAAGACCTCCAAGCTTCTCATTTTGAAGGCAGAAAAATAAATAGTGCAGACAAAATATTCATATAAAGTGTGTTATGCATGCGTATATCGTATACATTTAGTATATCTCGGACATCGAAGTAAATGAAAATAAATCGGGTAACTTTCTAAATATAACTTGATGTTTATGCATCACATACACAAGTCTTTTGCAGTCTTCCCTATTTAACAGCAATGCGGTTGATTATAAATAAAAAAGGTTAGTGGTATCCAAAAAAAACGCGCGCTCATAGCAAAATACTACGTTCGTTTGAGCTGTTTTTGAAGAAGGAGCATTCTGGTATAAACATGGTCTCCTGATAAAGTAGGAGTATTCTGGTATATAAATGGTTTATTGAACGTCATCTCTCCTGATAAAGTAGGAGCATTCTGGTATAAACATGGTTCACTGAACGTCATCTCTCCTGATAAAGTAGGAGCATTCAGGTATATACATGGTTCATTGAACGTCATATCTCCTGATAAAATAGTAGTATTCTGGTATATACATGGTTCAGTGAACGTCATATCTCCTGATAAAGTACAAATGTTGGAGTATTCTGGTATATACATGGTTCATAGAACGTCATATGTCCTGATAAAGTAGGCGTATTCTGGTATAAACATGGTTCATTGAACGTCATATCCCCTGATAAAGTAGGAGCATTCTAAGATACACATGAGCAAATGAACGTCATCTCTCCTGGTAAAGTAGGAGCATTTCGGGATATACATTTGTGTAAGGAGCATTCTGGTATACATGTATACATGTTGCATTGAACGTTACTTTACATATTAAGTACCAGCATTGTTGGATAAAGTGGAAGTATTCTGTTAAACATATAGTCCATAGTTCTTGGCAACTTTAATTCTTTAAACTGCACCTTTTTCTTAACTAAGACTTGACCCTTCGTGCCGGGGCCTCGAAGTCACATCTATTTAGTAGGCGGTACTTTCTTGGTAATATATTAACAAACTTATCACATCGACAAAATCCTTACTTTGGCTCTTAACATTTTGATAATGTATAGCCTCGACATTATTGTAAGGGTGTTAATAATTTCATCTTCGTCTGTTGGTTGACACTTCAATTAGCACGTATTAACGTAGATTATTTGGTAGCATGTGGTAATCCTCGCTCGAATTCGTTTGCAAATTGCACAGGGCCTAGTATTTGTCAGTGTAGAAAATTACATCCTTCCATGGCGTGAATACTAGCCGGTTTAACTAGGAAGCTATCAAAATAAATACATTGCAATTAAGCGAGACAGTTCCCCTAATGGGAGAGAGCACGTTGTCAGAATAACAACCGGCTCGCCGATGAGATGATGATATTAACTACGTTCAATGCGGCAGTTAATTGAATGCTCTATTTCTTGTTTGTGACTTTCCAACTGACATATTTATTAAACAATAAGAGCATTAATTGCTAAAATGGAGACCATTTATCCTCCTAGCATGAGCAAAAGCAGAGTTGTCGGGTCGAAAAGATTTACACACAGATGAGTGCAGGACATTACATGCTATTTTACGGAGATATATGTCCACATTGGACCAATGATTCTGGAAACAAGACTGGAATGTAGCGTAAAACAGGCATCATCGACGTCTTTTAATAATGTACATTTTTCCGCATTACCGGTAAATGCTTTTTTTTAAATTGCGTTTTCATTTAAACTGCCTGGTGCTTGTCCTATGCGGATTTCATTTATAACTTCTAATTGCAAATCGTTCGTTGCACGTTACACCGTCTCAATTTTGATATGGTTCTTGGCAACCTTGTCGCATGAATGATTTTATTGCAGTTACATAACGTCTCTTGTATATTAAAAAGAATAAAACCACAAATGGTCCACACATGTTCATTTTATGTTATAACATCGAATACAATGCCACGTGAATCTTTTTTTTTTATTTTAAGAATTCCTACTGGCGCGAGGATTCGCAAAATATACTGAGACATTCATTTCAATAATTTCATCAAAAGAACTCTGCCCGTGCATTAGATTTTAATCGACAGATGAAAGTAAATAACCCTTTCTTAAAACCCCACTGATGGACCAAACCGTTAACACAGAAGTGATAATTGCTTGAATTCCATCAGATATGTTTGCTACAAATACTAAAAAGAAGCACAAGTTGTTTTACTATAACAACCTATACTTAATCGTTCAGTATTTATGTCATATACTGCGCGTCGTATATCATGACTGTATATTCATTATTTTCATATTACAGATTTTGTATTTTGACTCGCAACGCAAGCTTTAGAAATAGCGCTCTATTGCATTATTTCATTAAAGCAAATTTTCATGAGATTGTTAATCTAAATGCGTTTCATCCAAATGCCATGGCAAGAGTGTTACAAAATGCTGGAGAGAAATGGAAAAAAAACGCCAAACCTGTGCGTGAGCATTTTCCTGTCTATGAATTACCCCACGGTGCCTTTACCACGTGACTTTTGTTGGGAGAATATAGCGCGACCCAGTTTACATTTTTACGGATGTCTTTTTAAATATTTCACCATTTGTAATGGGATAAAGTGGGGAGCCCGCTCATTCGTGAGAGTTTTCTATAGGTATCATGATNAACTCCCACCAATGACCGGGCTATCCACTTTATCCAATTCAAAATGGTGAAACATTAAAAAAAAAAAACATCCTTAAAAATGTTAAATGGGTCGCGCTATATTCTCCCAACAAAAGTCACGTGGTATAGGCACCGTGTACCCAAAGATAACTAATAAACATACTGAATTCAAACTGATCACCTTCATTACGACACTTAAAATAAGCTGAAGAAATTTGAATAATGAAATTCTTGGTTTGTAAATCATCTTTAACATTCCGTGATGGTGCGAAATGAATTTTGTGCCAAAACGTAAAGTTGCTTTAAATTGACTGAGTCACGCGAAGTATTTAGATCTGAGTCATTATGCCTTTTTCACAATCGTAAATTATAAAGAGTCAGATACAATTACGTATCAAATATAGTTACTTAAAATGTTGTGATCCGTATCACAAAAGTATTTTTTTTAAGTAAGGGATGGTACGGATATCGAAAGTTGCATAACCTACTTCATAATTTCGTCTGTCCGGACAATGTTAGACAGATGGATGTTTAGTTTCCTCCAGCCCGAACACTTTTACTACAACATAGCTTTCTTCAGGTTTTACCTTTGGCAATATTTACTACATCAATATCAACCAAAATTGAATTATATTTGACCTTCACATTGTAAGGAGTTTGGAATTTATTAACTTTGTATATGTCATATCTTTCTAAATGTTTACAGTTTCGTCTAGAACGATAGTCGTTTGCTACTCCACTTGAATACGTTCAAACATGTTTCTGGTGACCTTTCTCAATCCAGCCATATCACCTAACTTCACTTTCACCTTGACTTGAAATCGGCTCATAGTAATGAATATTTAGCAAAAACAATGGCTTGTTATGAGAATAATTGGGGCATTTTGCACTGTTGCACTTTTGTAAAAATGAAAAATACTATAGCACTGATGATATGGAATATTTTCAGAACAAAAGTACAATAATGTCACATGACATTATCGACTGCATTGATTCCTAGTCTATAATTATCATAAATAAAATGCTAATGGTTCCCCCAGTTTTGTTCCAAATAAATTGTCTGAAACGTGCGTAATAAACTATAATTATTCAATACAGAACATAAATTTCCGCCCAGTTAAATGTAATCGTATTATTAAACTCTTCAAATTTATCTACTAAAAAGTATCCGCCAAATATACAGAATACATAAATAATTGATATAACTTACGCTAGGGAATCCTTGGCATGTAAGAAGTTTTTTCGGCAAGAAGACGCTGACACGTGCAGACAGAGGTGCTGTCTATGTCGCCTAGGCAACCATGTAGAAATCACACTCCCTAGAATTTGTCAGCTGCGATAGCTAACCACTTCTGTGAAAATCTTTTTTACAAAATATGACAACATTCTTTACATTGTGTGCATGCCTAAGAGTACTGCAGTATTATAACATTTTACCAAAATCGGATTACCGTTTGCTGTGATCTCGCGGAAACTTCAAATTCATTGAAAACAAAATGCATATTTGTTATAGAAGAAAATAACTATAAAAACTATATAACCATGTAAGATTACTAAATATGAAGTTCCATCATATCTTTTGATCATTAGTTCATGAGCTTTCGCAAAAAAAAACGAAAATGTATATACATGTGTTTTATGTTATCAAAGGACAATACATACTTGATAAAAATAATAATACCGATAGACCTCACAATAAACGCAAGTCCGTCATTTACTAATGCTGCATATAATGTTGCATCGGATTCGCATAATCAGCTATGTAGATCTCGCGCGGAAATACGTTAAGGATTGTAGGACAAATAATGTGTTAGTAAGCAAAGCAAGAATTAACGTGACGTGAATAAAGTAAACAAACTGAATACTATAAATAAGGCCGGCCCAACTGACATATTTTCAGCATAGTCAATAGGAATCAAGTTTCGTTATCAAGAAATTATGAACAAATAGTTATACAGAATACATTGTTGCTAAACGAAATGTTAAAATGTTATATGTAGTTAATGCATTAATCATTATCAACCACGAAGATGTAATAGGACATTCTTAGCCTACTTTCATTCGACCTGCTTACACCTAACAGCTGGTACGACTTTTAAATGTGTTTATCAGGGTGTTGTTAACGATTCTTTGAATTGTAAGGATTGTGTTTTAAAAGCATTGGTTTATGTTGGATGCCATGTGTCGTTCTGTCGTTTTGCCTATTTAAATTATATTATAAGTTTGTTGTTATTTTGGAACTTGCACATTCATGTGTTAATGAGTAGTGTATATGACAGTGTATGTCCGTTTTGTGACATTGTTCATGTTTAAAAGGACTTGTTCACAGTATGGTAAACTGAAACAAAATGTCATCGACTCAAAAATAATAATATATGCAGTACATTCAAAAAAGCAAAATAACTCTCCTTACTAAAAAAGTATTGAAATGTATGTTCGTTTATTGCTAATTAACAAAAGCAATATGAAATATCGTTATGGTTTTCATCGTTTTTTTTTTAACAAAAACGTATTATTAAAGATTTAGCCATTAAACTAGCCGCAACAGTTCAAAAGCAGGCGCGGTGTAGTGGTAGCGATTTATATGTATAGCTTCTTGGTGGACTTTTTTATTTTATCTTTTTAAATTGTATTAAACTTATTTTGTTTTTTATCCAAATATCACAAAAAATAACTTCATTTAATGATATTTACAAAAAACTAATCTGTGAAAAAGTCCCCTTGTTAAACATATTTACTATATATTCTGCAAAAAGTATTAAACTAAAATTGATGAAGATATACATTTCTTTACTTAAAAAGTATTTTTCCTCTGCTCTTTTCACAAAGCCTATTAATTAATGTCGTGAATTGTTTAACTTACGTTTTACTTTTTCAAACATTAACATGTTTGATGTTGGTAACAACAGCCATTGCATAGGGCCTCATGTATGTGACATGTGCAATTTGATGCATTAAGAGTTTTGATCCGACTCATGGCCGATTTTGTGTCAATGTTTTTTGCAATGACAGAAGAATTGCGAATCAGGTTTTAAAGAAAAATCTGAAAATGACCAGTTGCAAGCAAGCATGTGTATGAATTTAACACAAAATTAGCAAATTGATTAAATTCACGAATAAGCTGCACAAACAAACATATCAGAAGTAATTTGTAATTTACACAAAGCTTGTTCTGTACTTGTACTTACAATCAGGCTTTGCTGGCAATCAGGCTTGTTGTGTACTCTCATAACTATGTTGGTTGGCATGTTTGGCTTATATACCATATACCTTATATACCATATAGTGTGGTCTCCATGCAATGTGCATGAATGGCGTCTCGTTGTTTACGGAATAGGGAAGTTGGAAAATAACCAACAAGAACGGGAGCATTTCATTAATAGCTCAGCAGAATAATTCAGATATACTATGCTTGTCTTTGAGGTTTGGGCAAGTTCACGTTTCTTCTTCTATGTAGCCCTCTCGAGTTTGATTAAAATCGCATAACACGTATCATCTGCTAGCGTCATTTTGCCCCTAAAAAGGGAAGAGTACAAATCCTTTGCATGATCCAGCAGTATCTGAATGTCTGGATCTTCCTGGGTCATTTCGGCTGTAAGCTGGATGTGAATGCACTTTGCAACAAGAAGATGGTACCATGAAGCCCTTTGGACAGTTGTTCGTGTGACAATGTGCACATTTTTTTGTGCATTTTCTCTATTGACAGCCTCAAGTACGTTTTTGAGAGCGGTTTCTTCCATGAGGGATCATTTGCCCCCCAGCCCCAGCAAGTTGATACGTTTATGAAACATCCCAAATTCTAATCAACACTTTAAACTACTTTGTTGCGCATCAATGATGATTTTGGCAGCCTTCCAATACAAGGGTTGGCCAAACGTTACAATGGTGTGAAGGTTGTGGCAAGGTTGCAAACTAAGGCTCATGTTGACAGAATGCACACTTTGTCACCATTGAACATATTAATCATAGGCAAGAATTCGACTGACAACAGCCCAGGGTACTGGTTTTTCTTATGCAAGATACGCATCATTGCCTGCAAATTCAGTGTTGCCTGAAGCTGAAAAATAACGATCATCTTGTAAAAATTCCAAAAATCGCGGCAGGTCCAAACTATGGCGTTTTACATAACAAGCATCACGTCAAACGTAATGAATTTGTGGTCCTTCGTATTTTGTCGTTGGACGCCAGGTAAGATTTCTTTGTAACATAATACACTTAAACTATGTCTGACAATCTTAATGTGTTCTTTGTCCCTAAAAACCTCGGTATAGACACCAAAATCATCAAATGTGAGTGGATAGTTACAAAGTTATGATCATTAATAGGTTTTGGTGGCCATCGTGGCGGCCATTTTGGACGCCATGTTGGATTTGTGTGTAATATAATAAACTTAAACAATGTATGATGATCTTAATGTGTTATTTGCCCCTTGAAACCTATGTATAAACACCAAAATAATCAAATTTGAGTGGATATTTACATAGTTATGTTCATTAATAGGTTTTGGCGGCCATCTTGGCGGCCATTTTGGACGCCATGTTTGATGTGTGTATACTATTGTTAACTTAAACAATGTCTGATGATCTGTATGTGTTCTCTGCCCCTTGAAACCTAGGTATAGACAACAAATGCATCAAATTTGATTGTATAGTTACATAGTTATGATCATTAATAGGTATTGGCGGCCATCTTTGCGGCCATCTTGAAAAAAACAATTTTCCGGAGGTCCGATTGTGGTAAACTCTTGATATGTTTTAAAGGACCGTCTACCCTACCAGGATCAGTTAAAATACCTTTTGTAGCAATTTGTTGGTGGCTGAAGGTATTTTTTCATATATTGGCCCTACTAGTACTTCTTGCTAAAAACAGAGTATTGGCGGCCATCTTTAAAAAAATGCCGCCATTTTGAATTTTCAAGTGGCTAACGTGCTTTTTGAAGAAGGGGGTACATAAAGGTAATGTATGTCAAATTTCATGCTTGTATCACTAAGTGAAAGATTTTTTTAATAAACAGCCCAGCTATAACAGCCGGAATGTAAATCGTTAATACCATCATCTCATTTGCGAGCCTTGTATTATTCTGACAACATGCTCAATTCCATTAGAGGAACTGTTGCTTAATTGCTATGTATTTATTTTGATTCCTAATTAATCATGTCAATATTCATGCCTTCGAGTGATGTATTTTTTCTTCTTTCACTAATACCATTGCCTGTGTATTTGGTAAACGAACTCGAGTGGAGGGATAATCAAGCTGCCAAATAGTAAACGTTTATGTTTGCTGCCATTATCTTCTGTTAGACATAGTTGGTTACCAAAACAGATCTTAAATAATGATTGCATAAGCCGTTATCAAGCGCTGAAGCAAAGATATCTACCGTCATTTATAATTGATCAGTGTGTTTGTAAATGTTTATAGTACAAGCATTTCGTAATATCACCGTCTTTAGGCTGCATGAATAATTCAAGGAAGTTCTAATTGATATCAAATTCGTTATAATACGAGCACACACGATACTTTTAAAAATATCAAGTCAAAGGTATGAAGCACGTTTTTATGTCACGCGTGGCCTTGCTGAACCAATCAAAATACAGTTATCTAAACGAGGAAAAGTAAAGGATAAATTACGCGTTCGAACTGTGTCCTAAAGTCATACTCGATTGTGTTCGATATTGGTCTATCAATGGATCAAAACAGAGCAGTTTCACTACACATGGGGATAGTTATATGCCAATTACAATAAGCATGTTCATTAAATGTTATAAACTGGTGAATACATAAACAGTCAAATAAATTTTGAAAACATTCGTGAACATTTTATGACGCATGGTGTTTATGAATCGTGTAAAATCAAAAAATTAAAAATGATGCTCTCGAAAAATAAGCTAGTCATCGCGACCTTTACAAAGATTTTAGAAAAAAAATAAACCTGAATCAGACACTATGAATTAAGCGATTGCGTACACATTTTATTAAGGGCCCAATAACAAATTCTAGTAATTTCAATTCTAAAATAGCTGTGATATTGACTGAAAGCTTTTTGTGCTCGTGAATTGTGGATTGATTTTATTCATTTGATCGTGAATGTGATATTGCAGGCAATTGTTCTGAGTATGTTTACACGTGTTTACTTTTAGTTGTTACTGATACCCAAGTTGTCGAAGGAATACATATTGAACTAGTACGTAAGTTGTGGGGAATATTACTAATTATACCAGTCTATATGACAGTTAATATTGACAATTGTTTGATTGTCTGTCTAAAAAAGATGAACATTTGTTGAAGATGTTTGCATATTTCGATAAATGTAATTACGTAAATTGTGATGCACTTTGATGGTTTAAATACTTACACAATTTCATGGCCAAATCCGGTTATATACAAAACAACAACATTGAGTTCATTATTCCTCTAGGCAAATAAAAAGAATAAGCACAAAAACATATTATTCTGAGCAAACGATACTGTCTAAGCTAAATATCAGATTCGATATTCCAATATTTTGTACCTCTACAAAACTCTTAGATACACATTACCGAGTATTGTCTCGTTACGTAATTAAATAACAATAAAATGCGGGTGGAGATGTCGGGATGTTCTCAAAATCACGACTGTCGGATCCTATTCGGATGAAACGGAACGTTGTCGAAACTATGTGTAGATCTTTATAGACTTATTGTTCTTTCAATAAAATAAAAAAAAAAATAATAGAAAAAAAAATACTTATAGACCCAACAAATACAAATGCATATATATTTGTGTTTGTTGTTGCCGTGGGGAACTGTTTGAATACGATTTTAAAGACAATTTACATTTTCTCCCAAAATATTCAGGATTTACATCATCATTATGAAAGATATGAAGCCGATATTAACTCTTCTGAAGACCATTCGAAGTAGAAGCGTGCCTATATGTTGTTTGACCTGAAATCATTAAGAACATACTGCTTTATAATTACTTGTATAGTGCACAATATGGAACCGAATTGTTCTAGAACAAATTATTTTCTGATCAGTATAGGTGTGCATTGTAATATTATATTTACAATTATATATGTGTATCATGAAAACCATTATCAAGTTGATATCGTTTAACGGATGTCCCAGTATTATAACTATTGATAAAATACAATACTCATTGCACAATAATGCAATACTCCGTTGACGAGTGTGTTGCTGTTTTAGACTTATAGTCTACAATATTCACAACAAAAATAGTGGACATTTGTAGAAAATAATACTGATAGCGTTTGTAACCAATCGCTTGCTTTGCCTTTTTAGATCAAGGTGCAGCAACTCCAATTACTAACATATTCATACGAGAAGCTGCATTTTTTCACTGCAATCGCCTTAGGTTTATTTCACGATTATTTATTGTTCATGTATGAAATTGACAAACCTTAGTATATAGGTGTGCAATATAATATTTTACTTAAAAAATGTTAAATATGAATTCTGAAAACCACCAAAAGGCGGTATATCTTTACGCAATACTCAGAAGTATAGCTTAATGCAAAATGGAATATTTATTACACAAGCATGCAATACTCCGTACACGAGTGTGGTTTTGTTTTCCACTTAGAACGTACATTATTTACAATAAAAACAAAATCAGATTGTAGAAAAAAGTAGTATTTATAGCATTTGTTAGCAATTGCTCAATTCACATCTTTCGATCCACGTTCAGATAAACCAATGATAAACATTATCATATAGTACAATCCCTGGGGATATTTGTGTGAATTTTTTGTCCAGAGCATTTCTTGGTCTCATTGTATAGGGGAATGATTTAAGTTCAAATTTAGTCAGGGTGGACTCTTCAATTCCTGGTCGTTTCCATGGAAACCAAGATGGCAGCCATTAGAATGTGATTTTCAAGGGACCATACCTGTCCAAATCTTTAGTTTTATTAGTTTTATATGCCTAAATATTTTGAATTAAATTCCTCTGATGTTTCAAACTCTTATATTTGGCTTTCATATTTACTGTTCATTGAGGTCAAGAAAGGTCATGGTCAAGGTCATCTAAAGGTCAAAATGTAAAAAATGCTACAAAATTATGGTTTCTACCCAAAACCAATGTTTATTATATAAAAATTTGAATCGATATATGCTCAAATAGTGTTTTTAGACAAAGTGCAGTAAGTACTGAGAAGGACAAAATTTATTTTAAGGTCATAACTTAAATAGTCTTCAAATTAGAAGTCATTACGTGGCACCAATCATATACGTAATTTTGTTCAGAAACTGATATTATAGTAGGGTCAATATATGAAAAAAATAAATACATTCAACCACCAAAAAAATTGCTTCAAAAGGTATTTTAACTGATCCTGGTAGGGAAAAAGGTCCTTTAAAACATATCAAAGGTTTACCACAATCGGACCTCCCGGATTTTTTTTTCAAGATGGCCGCCAAGATGGCCACCAATACCTATTAATGATCATATGATCATAACTATGTAACTATACAATCAAATTTGATGAATTTAGTGTCTATACCTAGGTTTCAAGGGGCAAAGAACACATGAAGGTGATCAGACATTGTTTAAGTTAACAATAGTACACACGAATCCAACATGGCGCCCAAAATGGCCGCCAAGATGGCCGCCAAAATCTATAAATGATCATAACTATGTAAATTTCCACTCAACTTTGATTATTTTGGTGGCTATACATAGGTTTCATGGGGAAAAGAACACATTAAGATCACCAGACATTGTTTAAGTTTATTATATTACACATAAATCCAACATGGCGTCCAAAACGGCCGCCAAGATGGCCACCAAAACCTATTTATGATCATAACAATGTCACTATCCACTCAAATTTGATGAATTTGGTGTCTTTACTCAGGTTACAGTGGGCGAAGAACACATTTATATCATCAGACTAAGTGTAAGTTAATTATGTTACGCATAAGTACAACATGGCGTCCAAAATGGCCACCAAGATGGCCGCTAAAAACTATTAATGATCATAACTATGCAGGCATTTCCCCCAGGAATTTGTGCAGGCACAGCGGAAAGACAGCGCGGATGGGGTTGGTGCGGAAGGGGGCTTGCCCCTTTCCGCGTGTCGATTTTTTTTAATTTTCTAACTGTTCTAAATCAAAATCTGAACTACTTGGGAGCTACTAAAACACAATATTTTCTTTTATTATTTATTTATTTTTCCTCCATTTATTTCATTCAAGTCATGTATTATAATATTAAATTAAAAGCAAAATAACAGTAGGCATCAGCAAGCATGGGTCAGGATGTCCTGCCGAATAATGTTGCCCATGCCCAGAACCGCTTCCTGTACAAAGCGATGAGATTCACCTTTGTTGTTCTGACCCTGGTTCATGTTAGCCAGGATGGAGCAGCCTTGGAGCTTCACTGAAACAGCAATTATTAAACATACATTTTTTATCAACAAGCAACTTTATGAAAACTCTTTATTGATATAGAAAATATTAAAAAAGGAATGTCCGAATATCATATTGCCCAGTTACTTACCAAGATCATTAAGAGGGAGGTAATTTATTGTGTGAGAAATGTCCTGCTTCATCAACCAGTACAAATCTTGAATGCTGCGATCTTGGTACTTTTCTGTACAACGCCCATCTCGTTAAGCTACCCCAACAGATTTCTTGGAGTCAGGCGGTTTGCCTCCAGAAGTTTGGCCTGGGAGTGGGTCTCTGTCCTCTGATGGCGATTAAGTGAGTCCCTTGCCATCCAAGTGCAAGGCACATCTACCCACTTCCAACTACTATCACACCCACTGGCACGCTGCTTTGACCGCTTTGTTGGTGGTTGGGAGGTCTCATGATCACTGGCTACGTCCTGGACACTTTCACTTTCACTTATTGAACTCTCTGACAGCGACGGTTCATTCTTAATCCTGACCAAGAAATTAGTTATTGCAGATTTGCCAGACACAGGGACTGGTCGTGTCTTAGATCTAATCATTCTTTCATGCACAAAAACTAAAGAAAAATGTGCTGTAGGTATATAGCCGTTATTAGCGTATTCCGTAAATATGAAAGAGACTATTACTATTTGATCTGAATAAATTAAGTGTTGGTACTGTAAAATTATAGTCGCCGATGAGACAATAGTGTGAAAATATTTGAAAAGGGCGGGAGCAATCAAATGAGACTTTTGATTCCAGTTAATTGTAGTTATAACTTAAATTACCCACAACCGCAACAAACAAAAGTAACTGTTTATTTTTAAGTGCCGCTAAAAAAGTCGTTAACAATAAAAATAAAATAAACAAACAAATTGAGCATAACTTTAATTGCTCTTACGGCACTAGTAACGGTAGTAATCGATCATTATCGCCCATAATTAAGGGACAAACACCATAATTGACCCCAATAAACGACCCGTAAATCGTTCGCACATCTTATCTTAGCGCATTATGTACACACCTCTGATTAGCGCGTGCGTGTTTTAATTGGTCGTTGGCCGAATGCAGACAACATTCGGATCAGAGCTTGTGAAATTGTCTCTTACATTACCATGACGTTCATTCATTGTTTATTCATAAAGCCAACGACATTTTCCATTGTTTTGGTGTGTTAACGGACACGCATGTTTTTGTATTTTTTTCGCGGAATAATAGTTCTTAATTTATACAGATGAATAATATATAAATTCCTGGTAGAACGGCACACGTGTTCGAGAGCAGCTTCCTACGTACATGCCATGAAAGATATCATCAATCATCATTTATAATTTATTTGAAAATCTGAGTGCCTCAATGCACGTAATTAAATTTCAAATTATTGCCACCTACTTGATCAACGCGATGCTTGTTTTCCAACTTTTTCTACTTTATTGTTTGAAGGATCGTGATCAGAATCATGAATTATTAAAAACGATTTCGTGCGCGCACTCACCATAATTGTAAACATATAATTTATCTTTGTCAATCCTAGACGACAATGGCATCAGTACTTAAAAGCCAAATGTGTAATTGTATACGGATACTTAAAATCAGCTCAAGCACGGAGACCATAAGTTGTAAATATGTTATCAGCAATATGCAACACTTGATGTTACGAAAAATTATTGTTAAGCATGTGATTTTAAAAGCATACATTTGAGCATCGCTCTGTGAAAAGGGGGTTTAATGCATGTGCGTAAGGTGTCGTCCCAGATTAGCCTTTGCAATTCGCAAATGTCCCACGTGTATGTACATGCTTTGCACTCAACTTTCTAAGGCTATTGCATGGTAAACTTGATCTCTATTCAACATAATCAGAATATCCCCTGCTGTAATGTTTACAGCCCCTGGGATCATCTTAGCTGTGACGAACCAGTCTCGTGGATAGGGATTCGACGTAAACTATGTGGGATGAAGAAAATATGTTGTTGTCGAATCGTTTTTTACTATTCTTTATTAAACTTTCACGGAGCACTTGTACATGTTATTTCTTTGCCATGTTTATGGTCCTTTATTCTCATCGTTTACCTTTAACAATCGATCGATCGCAGCAAAGTCGTATATGGTAAGCACAAAATATTTATTATAACTGTACATGTTATTAACGTAATGCATTTCTTGAATTGAACAGAAATTCGGAATGCAAAGATTGCAAATAAGCTACATAATTGTATGGTTCATAAAGCGAAGATACAAACACTATAAACGGGAAGGTATTTCATATCTGAGTAACAATGATTTTGCGAAAAGCGAAAATAAATATTAATACCNGAAGACTATTTAAGTTATTACCTTAAAATAAATTTTGTCCTTCTCAGTACTTACTGCAATTTGTTTAAAAACACAATTTGAGCATATATCGATTATTTTTTTTTATATAATAAACATTGGTTTTGGGTAGAAACCATCATTTTGTAGCATTTTTTACATTTTGACCTTTAGATGACCTTGACCATGACCTTTCTTGATCTCAATGAACAGTAAATCTGAAAGCCAAATATAAATGCTTGAAACATCAGAGGAATTCAATTCAAAATATTGAGGCATATAAAACTAAAAAAAAACTAAAGATTTGGACAGGTATGGCCCCTTGAAAATCACATTCTAATGGCCGCCATCTTGGTTTCCATGGAAACGACCAGGAATTGAACAGTCCACCATGACTAAAATTGAACTTAAATCATTCCCCTATACAATTAGACCAAGAAATGCTCTGGACAAAAAATTCACACAAATATCCCCAGGGACTAGACTAATACGATCAGCTTCATTTTCAAAGCGATCATCTAAGGTTTAATATGAGACTATTAAATTTTCATGTGTCCATGAAAGGTTTTCCCAGTTGAGTTTGCAGTCTTAGTCAACAGGTGCATCTTATAAATTAGTAGCATATTTCTTGAAATAAGTGTTTTACTTCCTGTTGTAGCAGTATTTTGCTTTGAAATATATCAAATTTTGAACGATAATAGACGTTTAAAATTGTATATACCTTTTGAGTAAGTTGGAAAGGCATATTTTAATCTAACTTATCTTATTCGCATATGAACACCAATTTATTCATCATAACAATATCTAAATATATTCACGCGTAAGGTTAGCGTCAGAAATATTTATTTTTCTGGGACAATGACCACGCGCTGGAAAAAAATAACAAAAGGAAAATGCAAACCTGAAAATTACAACGACTTTTATAGCAAATACCGATATATTTTTTTATGAGGTAATAACTTCCCAATATTCCATAGCTTCGTTAATATAATCCTAAGTTGGAACATTTTAGGTCGATTTAACATTTATGTCTCCATCTTTGTGCCAGTATGTCATTGTCTCCATCTTTTTTTCCATGAATGACCGTCACATTGTTTAATGAATGTGTATGTTGGAAAATTACGAGCACGAAGTAGAGTATTCAATTAACTGCCTAACAGTTAATCGTTAATACAATCTCATTGGCGAGCCGGTAGGTACTGCGAATTTGTGCTCCTTTTCATAAGGGGAACAGTCTTGTTTAATTGCTATGTATTTATTTTGATTCCTAATTAATATATTCTTTATCAAACCGGTCTGTATTCACGAATTGGATGTAATTTTCTAGAAATACTAGGGCCTGAGCAATTTCCAAACGATTTCGAGCGAGGATTATCACATGCTGACACATAATCTACGTTGATAAGTGCTGATTGCAAGTGATTCCCATCAGACATTGATGGTCACCAGAAACATAACCAACAAAAATGTATTTGCAAGCCGTTAGCAGCGTTTTAAATTTTGAAACAATGACAAGTTTTCAGCAATGGTAAATAAAGCATTCTTTCGTACCATATTTTTAATAAACAGATCAAAGTCACGTCAATTAAGATACAAGCATTAATATGTAACGTGATTCAACAATTTACATACAAAAATGTCCATAAGGATAACACAAGAACAAAACAAAAATGAAAACTATGAAGTACATTAAGAAATAATCAAATATCTACCTATATTTGTATACCGTTCAAGTTTATCTGATGAAAATGTTCAAAAACTTGCCGTCCTGCTGTTATCGTTGTACAAATACTCGAATATTGAACATTTCAAGGATGAAGTGACCTTGGATAAAACGCTACCGTACTGAAACAAAAAACATAAAACAAAGATGACAGTATTGCGTGACAGAATGCAAATACACATTTTTATAATCCATGGTTTATCACCGTAATGTACTTAACATCTGTAATATTCTTGCTATACATCATTATTAGTAATTACAAGTTTTGGGATTTCATTTTTCTTGTATCTGTTGTGTTTTAAATTATTATAAGATGCTCTCAGGAAAACAAAACATACCGTAAGTTTATAATATGTTGAAGACAATAATAAATCAAGCATTGCAAAGAATGTTTTAATGCAAGGTAAATGTATCAGACAGCTGATACTGATAATATAGTTGTTATTCAAATGTCTATTGATCAGCGAACTCTCGAGAAAGATAAATTACAATTTTAATTTTAAATGAAGGAAATACGGTAACGTCATGTTATCTGATAAGATACACTTAAAAGTCGGCGTCTCGTTCAGTCGAGATACTGTGGTGCGTGTTAAGGACATTGTTTTATATAATAAATAGATTCATTATTTAAAATGGAGTCTATGTTTCAATCATCAATACAAGTCGGATCAGACGAAATAAATGACTACATGTGTTATACTTGCACTAACAATGAGGCATCTGTTTACTGCGAAGATTGTTCCAAGTGTTTCTGTTACAAATGTGTAGATATTCACGACCAAGTATTCAGCGTTCACACTCAGTATGGAAGAGGACACATGGAATGCTGGCCTGATTCAAAAGAATCAATAGACCCGTTAGAACATTGTACTGAGCACAGGGGAGAGAAAATCAGATTGTTTTGTGATGATCATGGTCAACTATGCTGTGACACGTGCTATACACTTATTCACAGGTACGCGCACACCCTGCGAGTTATACTTCTATAACATTACTCGGTAAATAGTTGTATTTTCTGTGTTTTTCTTGAACTATAATCTTTTTATACATATGTATGCACTTGTTTACACAGCGGTCATTATTAATCATATTGTTCGTAAAACTATAAGTTTGCATGTCATGAAACGTTCTTGGTTTAAAAGACAAATACTACGAGAACATGTAAATATAGTATGAACTAAAGTAATATTTTGGTTTTAGAAAATGTAACAACGTCATCGCGGCACACAACATTCCAATTCAAGAAGATATTGAAGAATTTACTACAAGTATGCAGAAACTACATGATCAGTTGATGACACATAAACAACATACAGATGTAAATATTAAATCGCTTGAAGATTCGTACAAGTATATTTTACAACAAATTTTGTCATTGCGTGAGAAACTAAATACTGCACTTGACCAACTAGAAAAAGAAACGCGCCATGATCTCGATTGTTTAATGTTCAGTTTGAAAATGACACTACAACTGGACAGAGACTACTGTACAGATTTGAAAACGGATCTTACAGGACTTATGAACGATATCAAGGAAGTCAACAACACAAGCAAAGAGTCTCTATTCATAGCTTATGAAAAAAGTAAATGCCTGCTTAAGAGATCTTACTTTTATCTAGATAATAACAAACCAAATCATAAAGAATATTCATTGCAGTTTGTTCCTAATTATGACATTGAACAAAACCTTTGTATGCTAAAAAATCTTGGGAAGGTAGGAATACAGGATGAGGCCATCGAAGTTCGATACAATTCGAATGAGAGTCTGAGAATTCCATCAGACAGAGGAACATGTAACGTAGTTGGAATATGTGAGCTTCCGTCTGGAGATATCATTGTTTCCGACTCATGGAACAAGAGAGTGAAGCTTTTAGACCACCATCAACAGTTTGTTAGCCATTGCGATGTATCTGAACCTATTTGGGACATGGTGAATATTTCCCCATGTGAGGTAGCAATTTTGTTGGATTATGCTAACGTCCATGAAGTGCAATTTGTATTGGTGAGCAACAGACAGTTGGTTAAGGGCAGGAGCCTTCAGCTTCCGCATACTTGCCGAGGTATTGCCCATGATCGCGGTGATCTGTACATAACTTCAGATACAGCCCTACATCTCTATACTTTGACAGGATCATTGGTAAAAACGTTGTACAAGGATACTTCAGGCAGAAATACAGTGTGGAAGTGCGCATTAAATCCAAGTGGCCAAAGAATATTTGTCACAAATCGTTCCCAGCATAAGCTCCTAACACTTGCCAGAGACGGGACTTTGCTCAATGCTTTCGCTGACCCTGAATTACGAAATCCAGACTGTGTTCGCGTGACCTCTTCCGGACAGGTGCTCGTCAGTGGCTATTCGTCTCACAATATCATGCAATTGGACAGGGATGGGAGGAAAAAAATTGCTGTTCTTACTACGCAGGAATCTGGGGTATGGCGACCAGTGTCGATCTGTTATAGCAGTGACAGATCTAAGGTCTTTGTAGGACAAGAACACAATAACGATATCCTGATTATAAATACCAAATGGCAATGATTATTAAAGCACCAGATCTTCAACGAAAAATACTGACAACAGTTTAAAACGTATACAAGCATGATCATTATATTACACTAACAAAAACAATGTATTCACTTACTTATATATGTTTACTGTATTAGTCTTCACCAGCTTTGTGATGATGTTCAGGTTGATTTTCTTAATCTATGTAGACAATGCGACTGAAATAGAACGTGTTGCCGTCGGATATAAACTGAGACTAACCTATTTCCGAAAATGTTTAAAGACCATGTAAATGCAAGGTAGAAATACTATACGAATAATTGTTACTTGATACGTGACAATGCCGTTGTCGATTTTTTTTTTTTATCTGATCAACTGTATATGTGTGAAAACAGCTTGTATAAATCACTTTCGTCACACTGTCATAATGAAGATGTTTGCACATACACACATATTAGTAAACTGTAAAGCAATCATAACATTTATAAAAACATGCTTGACTAAGACATGGCCGCTATTCGATTCCAGGTTCTCTGGTATCACAATCTAACGCTCAATCTTTTGGCCTTTGAACTCATCATGCTATAAACTAAGTGTACAATAAATAGCTGACATCATAAGACGACCCATTTTTGTCGCTTTAAAAATCCAACTTATTGTTTCCAGTAATACAATTTATGGAGGTTAACACCGTGCTATCATATTGAACTTATTTTGAAATTCATGTAGATGTTTCACAATGCCAGATGTTTAATTGAAGTCAAATAATGGCCTTTTAGATGGGCATGTTTACTTCAGGCTATCATGATTCAAACTTTCGCTTTTGATATTTTCTGACTTTCCATGACATCAATTTCTAAAACTTTAACTATGTTGAATTTCCTTATAAAGGATACATTTTTTTATAATCGATTAAGTCGCTTCAGACAATGTAGAGTGGAGTGTAACCTATTATAGTCGTTAATTTAAATAGTTTTAATTGCATAATCATCAAACTTGGTGACAATGTGTGTGGCCATCATGAATGACCCAAACTTGATAAAAAGCCAGATTTATTGTTGCACTTTTGACATATGAGCCTTGAGTTAAAAAACTAAAATAGTCAAATTAAACTTGTCTACCCTATAACTTAAACATTTTTTTATAGAATCGGCATATTGCTTGGCGACCATGTTTGAGGGCATAAAATCTCGGTCAAATACAATATTCAGCCGGATGGCCTGACGCACTTCTGAATCATAGGCATGGAATTGTCGAAATTAACCCAGACCTTTCAATGGGCGAATGGTATGACCGGTTGGCACTTTTTTAGCTCACCTGATTGCTCAGGTGAGCTTTTGGGATCGGTCATTGTCCGTCGTACGTCCGTCCGTCCGTTGTCCATATTTGGTTTGCGAACACTCTAGAGGCCGCATTTCTTGTCCGATCTTCATGAAACTTGGTCAGAAGATTTGTCCCAATGATACCTCGATCGAGTTCGAAACTGGGTAATGCTGGGTCAAAAACTAGATCACTAGGTCAAAAAAAGAAAAGCATTGTAAACACTGTAGGAGTCACATTTTGTGCCCAATCTTTATGTTACTATGTCAAAATATTTGTCTTAATGATATGTTGGTTGAGTTCAAAAGCGGTTCCGGTCCGTTGAAAAACATGGCCGCCAGTGGGCGGGCCAGTTTTCCTTATTTGGCTATAGAGAAACCTTCTAAACACTCTAGAGGCCACATTTCTTGTCCGATCACCATGAAACTTGGTCAGAAGATTTGTCCCAATGATACCTCGATTAAGTTTGAAACTGGGTCATGCTGGGTCAAAAACTAGGTCAGTAGGTCAAAAAAAAGAAAAACCTTGTAAACACTGTAGAAGTTATGTTTCATGCCCAATCTTCATGGAACTTTGACAAAATGTTTGTCCTAATGATATGTTGGTTGAGTTCAAAAGTGGTTTCGGTCCGTTAAAAAACATGGCCGCCAGTGGGAGGGGAAGTTTTCCTTATTTGGCTTTAGAGAAACCTTGTAAACACTCTAGAGGCCACATTTCTTGTCCGATCTTCATGAAACTTAGTCAAAAGATTTGTCCCAATGATACCTCAATCGAGTTCGAAACTGGGTCATGCTGGGTCAAAAACTAGGTCACTAGGTCAAAAANACCATGAAACTTGGTCAGAAGATGTGTCCCAATGATACCTCGATCGAGGTCGAAACTGGGTCATGCTGGGTCCAAAACTAGGTCACTAGATCAATTTTATTTACAAAAGCTTGTAAACACACTAGAGGCCATAGTTTTGGTCCAATAATGATGATACTTGACCAGGATGTTTTTCTTGATGATATCTATGCAAAGTTTGACATTGGGTCATGTGGGGTCAAAATCTTGGTCACGAGGTCCAAATCTTACAAAAATCTTGTAAACGCTCAAGTGCCCATAATGTTTGATTCGATAATGATGAAACCTTAGGAGAAAGTTTGTTAGGGCAATAATAAGGCAAAGTTTAACATTTGGGTCCTGTGGGGTCAAAATCTAGATCACCAGGTCAAAGCTTGAAAAACCTTGTTTATCTTTAACCACAAAGTACGCAGCTTTGATATTTGATATGTGACAAAGATTTTCAAATCATGCCACTGAGCAAGCTCATTTCACAGGTGAGCGATCTAGGGCCATTTTGGCCCTCTTGTTTTAACATTTCTTGATGATATGTGTGCAAATTCAAAATATTACAGATTAACGTAACACAATATATTGTACATGTGTTCCACGATGTTTTTGTAAAAGTGCTTTTTTCGGAACTAACTAATATTGAAAGACCAAGTTCGTGTAGAAAACCATAACAAACATGCATTGCATGAAAGCAGTACAACGAGTACATAATGGATATGAGCTATTGTTTGTACAGAACAACCCGATTCAAACTTAAACGTCTACGTGCCCAATCACAGCTTTTCCAAAGATGACACAGCATTTAAATGTTGTACCTGTCAGATTAACGTGCCGTTTTTTATCGATAAAACAGTGTGTGTGGTTGGATGTCTTTCCAAGCAGATTACCTTGATTTCATATTAAGTGTGATTTATAAAACGTGGCTTTATTTTGTCGATAGTGTTTTCTACCCAAACTCAACTTGTTTAAACATTTTCAGATAAACGTTTATAATGTCACCAATATGTAGCTGACACATTAATGACCTGTCAGAATGTTTATCTTGACAATATGAAGTTCATGTTTGAATCTGTGTCAAGTGTGATAAAAGAAACTAGATAACCTTTACAAGTCATCAACAATTGATGTCCGTGAACTCAGGTGAGCACTTAATGGGTGTTGAGGAAGTATATTTAACAGAGGATATATTTATAGCAACGTCGATTATCGCTTTCATCAAAAAAAAAATATTTTGTATCAGTATCATCACAGATGGCCGATTGGGTTCATAATACAAAGGTCAGTGGTTCGATCCAAGGTGCGGTTTTCTTAAACTATTTTTTCTTTCTTTAATTTCATTCTTGTTTTATACTGGAGCTCTTAAGTTCTGTTGTTTACATTTATCAATTTAAAACATTTAATCACAAACTTCAACAATATATGTGAACAAGTCACTGTAAGTTATTGATGATTAAGGTCGAGTTAGATACTGTATGGTCTTATGTTTGTGATTTCCCATTGTATTTTTTTTTTTTTTTTTTTTTTTNATGAGATGTTGTGATCCCAGTTAATTGATCTGATTTACTGGCATAAATAACATATAAACAATTTGCTGATCCCAAAAACAGAAAAGTTCAATCTTTTAGCAAACATTACACGCTTTGTCACTTTAATATTAATTATTTGGAAGCCAATGACATTGTAAACATTAAAAGAAAAAACAATTTAATTAAGCATTTAACATTCTTTAAAGAGACTTAATCATATAGCAAAATAAAAATTATCCCAGAAATAAGTCACATTTTCTAATACACAAGTGTCTATAAAGCACGGATGCCCACATTCGACTTTCGTCTGCAAATTCCAACAATGCCTAAAATGTTCATATGTCTGTAAAGTTTAATTGCTTTAGATGCAAAACAATACCCTTCTATTTTAAATCTCGTTCTTGGGGATGGTAAACTAGACCTTGTTACAAACATATTAGGCCCACATCACCAATCGTCTAGGAACAATTTCTCAGGAATGTGTGGAGGAAGAAAAAGGGTCTTTCACATCTGCATTTCATGGTGATAATATATTCGATGTTTCAATGTAATCGCTTATAAAAGTTGAAAGAAGTTGTATCCACAAACTTATATCTTTTGTAGCAAAATAAAGTTTGTTCAATGTTCTACTACTTTGCAGATGAACAGCTATATAATAACGCTTCATATCATTGCAATAAATTTGATTTATTATTTTCGATTACTGAATGTAAGAATTAACAAAAAGTATTCTAGTATATTGAGACTATAAATCATTAATGGTTGCAATGTTTAAAGGTGCAAACTTTAAATGGTTTTATATAGCATAGTTATCCCACTGAGTGTTCTTTGTCGCTGACCAAGAAGTTAGACTAGGCTGCCTTAATAGTTCCTAACTAGTATGCTCTATACTGTTGTTTATTGTGTACTTGTTGAATATAGTTTGCGCATGCTTATGTAATTAATCTGTACATTGTGCATGTCGGACTTATTCAGTCATACCATCGACTAATAGTATTGGTGGTTCCATGGTGTTTCAGTAGAACATTATCCTTGTATATTGAGATTATAGATTATAAATGTATCTCGGTTTTTGAAAAAATCGTAACATTTTTTTTATTTTTTTTACTGGCTTTAATGATAAAGTTCAAATTTACAACTACTTTTTTTTAACTTGCACTGTTTACGAGGCTTAAGGAAGACTTACACAGCAAAAAAAAATATGGCCTTTTGAAACCTTATTGCGGGGTCTTCTTCAATTGCAAGACGATGATCTGAATGTAAAAACTTTACGATGTTATGTCTCTTAAGCTTTTTAATAAAAACGAGATGTAGTTGACACTCGTTTTGGCATCATATTATCATGCCTCACAAAGTTACGGTTTTTATGCACTATGCTGAATATAACCATTGAGTAGTAAAATGTTAACTGAATTGAAATATATGATCTTTTATTGCTATTTGATTTGAATTGTTATACTATGTAATACTATGGATTAAATTTTTATGTACGGATTAGTGTGAGGTTTGGAGCTCCTTAAAGCCGATATAATACTTAACGCTTTTGCATTGACCGTTCCATGGTGATGACCCGATTTTGATCATGTGTGTGGTTGTGTTACGTACTTGTGCGTCTTTTCTAGTGCATTGCATTGATAGTTGCCTACGACCAAAACTCGTGGTGGGATATAATATGCCGTCTAATATTGTGAACTGCATTCTATTTTATTTTGATCTACGATTTTATGTGCGCATGATTATGTGATGCATGTATGCATATTTTATATACGGACATACGACGTTATACACTACAAACGTCAGTCGCGCTATACCAGAAAACTTGTTTTGGTTTTGCTGTTTTTGTTGCCCTAACGGAAGCGTAAATGTAAGAAATATGTTTAGTTCGTCTTTTATAATTAAGTGCACGTCGGGTTGGCATCGTTCACCATTTATTAACCAACTTATTGACTGTATATGAATGCAACATACACCCGTCGTCATAAATTTAGCAGCAAACATTGCTATCTCTTTCTTTCTCCAATATGCCTACGTTCAGTGCATATTTTAACTGTTTCAGAGCATAATGTTGGATTGTATAGACATTACGATAGAGCTGCTTTTTTTCAAAGAATCAGATTCCAATTTAATCCATGAATATTTATCTCAGAAAGTCCCGAAGCCAATTTTATTTCACATTGAAAATAAAAGCTTAAGCAATGTGTTTATCTTTCTGTAAATAACATTCAAAGCCATGTGCACATAAATTAAGAAAAATATGACTTTTTGTCATAAAAATATATGTTTATGATTATTTGTTTTAAAGGTTGATAGTGTGGTGTATATGTACACTCTATTAATCAAAATCATAGTCAATTGATTAATAGGTTCCTCCAAATATGGTTCATATGTTATTTATGTGCTTTTCTGTAATTAAAATATCCAACTATTCCATTTTCTAATATTATATTAAATATTGATTCGTTTTTTAAAAAACACGTGTATGTGTTTTTAGGTAGCTTTGTTTTACAAAATAAGGTTGATGGTTAACAAAAACTAAATACAAATTTTACCAATTCAAATAGAAACGTATAGAATGTATGGATCTAAATTGGTATTTGTTTATTTAAAAGAATATTTTTATTTTATTACATTCAAGACAGACAGATGAAACTTGCATTTTTATTATGTTTATTTCTGATATGTTCTTAACTTCGAATCTTTACATACAAGAACGTATGTTGCACTGTGATTTGTTTGTCCGGAACAAGCGTAGTAAGTATACGTATCATTACGATAATGATACTGTTGATATGTTGAAAGTTTTCATTTATGATTATTGAATATGTATACAAGCTTGTTCTGCACGTGTACTTGCACGTAGTCTAGGCTGGGATCCGGGTGACATTTAAGCAAGGATCTCTTCTGTGCCAATTCACGGACCGTCAGTGGGATATTTTGCCAACTGTTATGCTATTCAAGTGCAATTAAACCATATTGCAATATAAGAGCATCCATATGCGATCACATACATGGTATTACATTCTATGATTCTATCACATATTGAATAGGGTGTACTTGCATGTTTGTACACGTTTTTTTTTTGTTCAAGCTTTCAATGAATTTTTTTCTTGTTGAGAATGCATTACTTCAATAAAATATTGTATGTATCACATTAATTAGAGAGTCTTAGGCCGTACAAACTTAGCAATTGTTTAGTATGCAGTAATCAAGGCAAACATGTGTTGTTTGTTTCCACTATCTCAAAAGGGCATGTAGGTCGGTCTCTTTTGTGTTTAATTTGTATGATGAACACTCTTTTTCTCATATTAATACGGTTGTTTTAGCGACAGAAATATGCAACATTCTTATTTTATAAGCACAAGTTTATTTAGCGAAAATGATCGAATATAGCACAACTGATCGAAAACCCAAAACGTTAAACCAAACGACAAATGCTAAGGGTCGGCATCAATATTATGGTCGGTCGAGTTAGTGGAGCCTAACACCCTTTTTTTGCTCAACGTTGACATGTTTCAGTGGACATGAAGTTGTCATGGATATTCGCGTTGGGCGTCTATCACCGAATACATAAATATTCCAATAAAAAAGGGGCTAAAAACTTTGAATTTCCTTAATTTACCAAGATCGATATTATAAGAAGCCAGTGGTGTTATTACCGTACATAACCTCAATAACGAAATGCCTTAAACATAAGGGGCACATGTGAATGGACATGTTTCCTTAATAATGGAATGCATGGAACATTAGGGGGCCAATGTGAATGGACATGTCACCTTCATAATGGAATGCCTGGAACATTATGGTTAGACGACCAGACACTGCTACATACCTACGTACGTACCCCTCGGATATATGGTATCAATATGTGTCCATTTAGATATGACGTCTTAATGTTTAAGAAATGGAGAAGTTTGAAAATAACTAGCTAAAACTGGAACATTCAATGTATTCAATTTATTTTCGGAATGTAAGTCGTTAATACCAGCATCTCATTTGCAAGCCGGTCTTTATTCTGACAGCATGTTCCATTAGGGTAACTGTCCCGCATAACTGCTATGTATTTATCGCGATAGCTTCCTAATTAAATCTGCTAGTGTTCACGCCATAGAAGGATGTAATTTTCTATACTGACAAATACTAGGCCCTGTGCAATTGTGTGAGGTTTATCACACGCTGCCAAATAGTCTACGTTGATGTGCGCAATGCAAGAGTTTTCCATCAGAGAAAGATTCAAACCAAACAAAAAATTCTTCAATAGCCGTTATCCAAATGTTTAAGTTTTGGCGCAAAGAAATTTATCTCAGATTGGTTTTAAGTTTTGCGCGCGCGTTACGTTCATTTACTTTATGTTTTTTTTATCTGGATTACAGATAGTCACTTTAATACCATGATGTAATGGATTTTCCGGTATATTAGCACAGTATTTCCGGAGTTAAAAGTGTGCGTATGATATTAGGAAACAATCAAAATCAATCATTAAACTACAAAGTAAATAAATATACAGCGATCAATTTTATTCAGACAAGTTATAAATTACAAATAAATGCTATTATTTAAATTATCTCTTGTCAAATATTAATTAGAATTATCTCCGGTTACATAAATTATCATCCTTGTTTTCGACAGTCTTACATCCTTTGCATTTCTTTCAAGAAGTTATCTGCATATGAAAATGTTTCCTGGAACATTTTTTTATAAAATGGCCGGTCCCATAACTATCTCCGAATTTAAACAGCAATTTACTTGACAGAACTGAATTTAGGTAAAAGCTGTTGTTATTTTTTGTATGATCTCTTGTAATTCTCTTCGATTCCGAAACAGTACAGACAAAATCTGCATATTTTTGTACATTATACACATGTATAGCATCGGTATTGGATGTATCTATGACATTTGAGTGAACCTAATTTCAATGGATGATGTAATAATGCTCTACATACAACTTGGATATTACATTATGCATTCAATTGTAAATTGTTAAATTGATGAGCGTCGAAGATTTTCACTGAAACTGAGTTAGAACGAGGATTGTACGCACAATGTGGCAAAATAATGAAAGATTCTATAATAATGTATATGTTAACTATACTTCTATTAACCATTACCAAAAGAAGCTATCGGCACAAAACACTACAATCCTTTATCATGGTAATTATGGAATGATTGGCTAGCTGTCATGATTGTGCTTGAACGAATTTAGCCATGAAGGCAAACGGATATGCGTGTGTGCTTTTGTTTGTGAACCTATATAGTTTAATATTGCATGAAAGTGACGATATCCTCACAAGTCCATATGAACCTTAATACATCCAAGTACAATGCTTAAACCTAACTAATTTTGGTACGGATCACGCCTCCATATACAAGCATTGATATGCTGTCTTCGTTACTTATTGTTTCTGGCAGTGTTGTTTATTCTTGTTTCCAGCATTTCCAGAGGTACATATATGGGTTCTTGCATTAGAAGGAGTCAATCGATGTGACTCACATATATAGCGACTAAACAACATAACATAATTTCGGAATTAAACAAAAATTAACCAGTCGACCAGTATTTTAACTTTTTGGCTAAGAAATGTATGTTGACTACGGTAAGCTCCAACTACTTGGCGTGACTCTGTCTATTAAAACTAACTTTGTTTTTTTGAGACACTTTTCATTTCGCTGCATTACGGAATTAAAAGAAAAGGTTTACAAACCAACAATCATTCTTTGTTAAAATGTCTCAGTTTAGTTAAAATATCATAATGAAGGTAATCATTTTGAATTAAGAGTGTTTATTCATAACCGGGAACATTATCACGCACATTTTTTTATTTATTTTCTCTCGAACATTTAGTAACAGTTCTGTTATTTATACAATAATGCTTGAAATAAATGGTTACAATATAACAGATATACTAAATATTGCGTTTCGAGTCTTAATATAATAAATAACTTTATATACTTTCTTATAATAATCAACGCACCATATGTGAAATATTGTATGTCGAGATATAATTGGCGACTTCTAATAGAAGTTTAATTGTATTACTATTTCGGTTATTTAAGGCAGCAGTTATTCGGATTACATTCAAGCAATTATCACAGCTGTGCTTTCAGCACGGTCAATAAGTTTTTTTTCGCCAAAGGTTACATACTTTATCCGTCATTTTGGCATGTATTGCAGTTTGCATATTAACGAAGACTCAGTGCACATCTAAGAAATTATGTGTATGAACATAACTGAACAGTGTGTAGGACCATTTAAATGCTAACAACGGATGTGTAATGAAGATGACATTTGCCAAATACGCAATACTCACGCCCTTGTAAATTCTACTTATGTTATTGTTGAAAATGACATTGCATTTCAATACTTTATCATATGATAACAACTACTGATGTACATATAAACTGCGTGCTTTATTCTTAAACGACAGGTTACTGCAATAAAATTATTAATGGGAAAAGGAAGGCAGATTTGATATCAATTGTGTGAAAGTAGAACGTAAATTGTCATGGAAATACGCAAAGATAACGATTCCGGCATTTCAAATGTAAAAACAAATTTAAAACAAAAACAATTCGTTAAAATCTGAAAACTTAACATTCAATAACTTAAAAATGTTCGAAATAAGTATACGTCGATGATGTGATTTTACCGCACTACCGCTATTTATCACCTGGATCATTTTGCTTTGACATGTCCGTATACAGAACTGTTTGAACGTCTTTACGACCTCGCTATTGTTACCACACGGACAATATATTAATGTTTGGTCCTTGTCTAATTTTCAGAAATTGCTTGTAATTGTTTAAGGAATTAGGTAGTTAGAAAATACTGACAAGAACAAGAGTTTTCAATTAACTGTCGGACTGTAAGTTGTTATTACCATCATCTCATTGGTGAGCCGGTTGTTATTCTGACAACATGCTCCATGTCATTCGCGTAATTTGTCTCGCTTAATTGCTATGTATTAATTTCGCTAGCTTCCAAGTTAAACGGGCGGTTTCGTGGCTGCGAGGGATGTATTTTTCTTCATTGAAAAATACTAGAGCCTGTTCAATTTGCACATTATTTCGCGTGAGGATTATCAGATGTTGCCACATAAGCGACGTTGATATGTGCTAATTCAGAAAAGATGCAAACCAGAAACACGCTCAACCATGATGACGACTTAATATATGATTTCACAATGTTAAGGGTTGAAATAAAGATATTAATTTCAGATTGTTAAGTTTGTTAATATAGTGCATGCGTTGTGTTAACATTCTACTGCCACTAGTTCAGTTAAAATAGTCTCTTTAAGACCATTTTAATTTGAAATATGTGAGCAAGTATTGAATATTAAGTTTGCCATTTAGATGGAAAAGTACAATAAGGTGGTCGAACTCAATTCAAAAAACAAACTCTCAAGTGCTTTTTGAAGAATGTTGAGTTGCCAAGGATGTTCAATGGAACATGTGAATCACGGAAGGCTCCAACTTTATAAGAACATACATTTCTGTTTTAAATATCATAATGCGATGTGAACATTATGTCTTTCCTCGAAACGTTCAATTTTTCTTTTTATTAAAGAAATCAAATATTTCAAAAACTTGCTTTGAAAGATGTAAACCGCAAAGCATGAATGTCGGTAACTTCAATACTGGCGACCTCCCTTGCAAAGTTTACCAGAATATGAAAATGTATCAGAGTAACTATAAAATGTCCCCTTTTATGCAGCACTGAACTAAATAGGACGCACAATTATAGAGATTGAGGGATGGATATTTTTTACACCTAACTAGTAGATCTTCATTAAATGCACCTGGTTGGCGCTTGTTTTACATAGAAAAAGAATACTTTATTAAAAGTCAATATTACAACAATGTCTAAGCAGGGCAGCCTTGAGATACTTAACACAAAATGCAAGAAGGAAACCGAAAGTAACGTTGAC
>VMBQ01009047.1:0-35967 GCA_007657795.1 Dreissena rostriformis
AAACATTTTAGTGAACACAGCACTTTGGTTGAACGTGTCAAAAATGATAAATTCTTGATACAAGAATTCGAAAAGATATCGATACAAAAGATATCTTGTTTTATAGTTGAACATACCAAATTTATAACACCGATGTTACCATTATATCAATAAGGTTACCATTAAAAGGTAATTAACTATATAAGTTGTTTAAAATATTAAATAGATGTGTTTTTTAATGTTTTAATACTTAAATTGTTATTGTTTTTTAAAAACATTAATTTTAATGTTCTTTTATAGTTTTGAAACCCTCAATCGAAGGTTCCCCGGCCTCTTCCCAAATGTGGAGGAGTATAAAGTGCAGACGGGCCTACCAACGTTGTTGACCAAAACATGCTCATACCTCAAGGCACAGACCAATACTTCGCTGGGGTCAACACGCGAGACAGAATGCCTAGCTACATCTGGTGATGGTGACGATTGTTGTCAGACGTGAGTAATTATGCCAACGGTATTGTACACATAACATCAAATTATACGCTCTTCAGGTTATCATAGGCAATACAATTGAAATTGAACCCACGGAGACATATGCATGACCGAGGTGAAACGCTTATTACAGGCTTTAATTTGTTATTACACTTTAAACTACGACTGATTGTATAGTTTCTTGCCTGCAGTAATACTTATTTTCGTTAGTCATTTATCCCCCATAAGTTTCGCTCGTTAAAACTGCCAGATTGTTGACATTTTTGTATATGTCTTGCCTCAAGGCTTTGAAGGTATGTTACACTATTAATTCAAATTTGAAATGATTACACACAGATATAAAAATACGTTATTGTTTCATTTGAATAACAATTTTAAGAAACCACGTGCGTTGAAACCGATTTAACTCCAAGTACATTGCCCCGTTATACTGCACACCATCACAATCGGTTTATATTGTGTTTTGATACACTTATTTCCTGCTTTGTGGTCACGTGTAGTTAATAGACACAATTATACAACATATTGAAGAGGTTATCTCCCAGTGATGCTTTTATATTTGCGTTTTTTTTTGGTTACTTAATCTGGGCTTTGTGTGAGGTTTTTTTCATGATTTTAATCCGCCACACTTTTTTGCTTTTTCCGTTCCAGAGTACAGACATTTGGGCGCTTGCCTTAAATTAAAGATAAGCGTTCATTAATGTTTCTCCTGATAATGTTTCTGGCGTTTTTTGTATTTCTAAATATTTGAGGAAATGTTAGTCTTATTGTCCAGTGTTAATGCCCTGACTGTCTTTGGTGGATAATTTACATACTTTGTTAACTCGTAATTGGGTTGCATAGACACTTGGTCGATGACCTTACATAGAAAACAAAGGCTGAAGCTCAAGGGGCATATCGGTTTTAGTAGTTCGTTCGATGTTTTCCAGGTACAAGTACATCGTTCCATACACAATTCTCAGCAATTACCGCAGTTTACACAATGTGGAAGGACAACCGTGTTATACGCTACAGCTATTTACGGTTGGCACATGCGGGTAACACATTACATTATTTTTACCAAACTTGTTATCGCATTGCACTTGAAATTAACTAATTTAATGTGGTGAATGAGTTAAAAAGGAATAATGTTAAGATGTGAGATACTCTGTGTTCAGTATTTGAAGCAAACCATTAATGGTGAATTTTGTTTCGCATTATCATAGTGTGCATACTTCGCCATTCAATTTTAGCAATTTGTAAAATCACCACTCCCTATCGATTCATTACGTGAGCACAACACATTTGCATTTTCTTTTTGACAAAAAGTTTCAATAGTGTATAAAATAAGATTTTTTACAAAGCGTCACGAATTTTAACGTTTCAAGATTGTACACATTTACACTATGGTTTCTATTTAACAATACGTTTTTGTAATTGTCCTTTATTTTAGAATTTATAATATGTTATTCTAGACAAAGTTTTTTGATGCAATATCTCAATATATATGTTTGATGCATAGGACATAGTATGGGGATATATTAAAATAATATGTGTGTTTAAAATAAAGATTGATTACAATGGAAACGCCCATATTACGTTTTTCACACAAAACAGCCTTCTGAAAACAATACAGGAACATTTATTTAAATCAACATTTAATAAAAGACGTTTTGTGATCCTGTGTTTTAAATTAAAAAGGGTCATTGAATTTATGGTATGCTATTGCACGATGGGATAAAAATATTTATTTATATTCACAAAACCATATATAAAAGAATGAAGCAAATGAATTGTACCTTTCATTTTCAGGAATAATCCAGCATCCAATGAGTGCAAGAACTGCCTTCAGGAAACCAACCTAATGTCGTTATATGCCTATAACTACGTGACATTTCGCGTGGGCTTCTACAATTTCCATATACAATCATATTGTTCTTGCAAAGCATTAAATTAAGAACAGAAACAGAGGTTTGTGTCTCTGGGAACTTTGTTAGATTCCTAGTTTGGATGGGCCATCAAAATGGCAATCGCTACAAACATTAAGTATGTTTATGTATATGTATTTGTATTAAAGGTATGTTAAAAACAAATGAATCTATACAATTGTCTACTTGAAGTCTCATTAAAGGTGAAAATTATCCATTTTAGAATACACAATTGAAACCGACATGTAAATGTTAGGTAAAGTTTTCGTTATCGAGGTTTAGTCTTTATTCATCCCTTGCGATAAGAAAGCAATGCATTTTTATGGTCATCTTTCAAAATGTAAACACTTTCCTTCTAGTCATTATGCTTGTAAAACTGACTAACTTTGTACACTTGTTTTGCATGTTTACTAGCCTGATGCTTTCCATGAACAGGTGTACGAAACATCGTAAATATGTTTCATCCACATAACAAAACTAGCTCTACAGTCTACAGTCTTTAAAACGTGACAATATTGAAAGATGAACGAGGAAACTTTAAACTGCATCCCCGCAGCGCAAATAAAACTGGTGTACTATAAAATATAACAAACACAGAAGCTCCTGAAATTATATCATGAGAGACATTCGTGTTCGTACTCATTACTTTTATAACATAAAACCGACTATAAACATGTACTGATTAAGATTGGGATTACTGCGTTGGAACGTTATTGCTAAAGATTGGGGGTCAAAACAGGTTTGAGGACAAGCCGAACTTCACACTTATAATTGTATAAATCAGAAACAGAACGCGTGTCTAAAACGATCTTAATTAAATGAACTCATGAAAACAGAGAATTGAAACATTAATTCCAACATGTAACAACGCGGGACTCGAATAATACATACATGAACATATGTGTAGTGTGTTAAGTGTCGTTAGTCGGTATCACTAAGTTTCACTGGCATTCATGTTTTTAATATTTTTATCCTGTCGGTCACTTCGAATACCACCGTGAAGAGTGCATGGTGAGAAATCTCGATGTGTATATGATATAAATCAGTATGTGTCAGGCCAGTGACCTCGGAGTACACATGTTAATCATGCAAATTGACTGCAAATTTTGAAAAACTGCTAAATGAATAATTTATTTTACAAAAAAATATATTTTCAGTTGGAATATCAATGAAACAACTATAATATAATATCAAAAAAGAAGAAATTTAGATTTTGAAATGAAATTGTCTATAGATCTTAAATGGACTATGTATATATCTCGATTTATCCTGTTTCAAACATTTCGATAGATAGCACACGCACATATCCTTACTTCTTCGCATGCGCTTTACATGGTTTACACAGAAATCAATTAAAGGGACTGTCCACTAGATTTTGGCATGTATTGAAGCTTGNGGTAATCTTGCCTGATCACGCGGGATCAGGACCCTAACAATATAAGCAAGTATAAATCAAAGCATTGTCCCTCGTTTGGAAAAATGATAATATAAAATAGTATGAGATGGTGTGTAGCGACAAATATGTCCAGTTCATGATGTCATATTTTTTTTATTTCGCTAAGAATATGTATCGCTGAGCACTCGTTCGGTAACATGGGATGTATGTCCATGCATAAATGTTATGGCGTGCTAATAAAATGCCCGACGAAAATATTTACAGTTGATGTTCGTTTACATCACAAGTTCATTTGTATTGGTTGTTTGCGTGTTATTTTATATAGCCTGTGTTGAATTGTGATTCAATTAATTTTAAAAATAAAACAAATCATCACAATCTGTTTACATTCAGTATAAATATTTGTCTTGATCGACTCATCGTCGTTTCTCTGTGCTAATGTAATAGCACGATAGTCGTTCGTTTCGTGTTTTTCAGGTACAAGTCCATTGTTCCATACACAATTTACAGCAGTTACCGCATTTTACAAAATTAAAAGGCCATTAGTGCTACACGCTACAGCTATACACGGTTGGCACATGCGGGTATGACATAACGTTATTTTTACCAAACTTGTTATCGGATTGCACTTGAAATTAACTATTTAAATGCGTTAAAAAATAAATATTGTTAAGATGTGAACTACTCTGTAATCAATATTTGAAGCAACATATTAATTTAGATTTGTTTTTGCATACTCATGTTATGCATACTTTTGTCATACAATTTTAGCAATTTGTAGTTTGTTGCAGAACGTCAACAATTTTAACTTTTGACGATTGTTTACCTTTTTACATAAGGGTTTCTATTTTACAACACATCTATTAAATTGTCCTTCGTTTAAGAATATACAAAGTGCTTTGATACAATAGCTCAATTTATTAGTTTGATGCATAGGGCATAGTATAGGGATATATACATATAATGTGTGTTTTAAATAGAGATTGATAACAATGGAATCGTCCATATTAGGCCTTCAACACAAAAGAGCATTCGGATAATAAAATAAAGGTACAATTTATTTAAAACAACATTTTAAAGAATGCGCTTTTGTGATCCTGATTAGTAAACTGAATCGGCTCATTGAATTCCCGATTAATGGTATGCAATGGGATATAAATCGTAGTCATATTTACACAAATATTTACAAAAAGAATGAATATATTGAATTGTATATTTCCTTTTCAGGAATTATCCAGCATCCAATGAATGCGATAACTGTGTACAGGACACCAACCTAATGTCGTTGTATGCCTACAACTACGTGATAATGAGCGTGGGCTTCTACAATTTCCAAATACAATCATATTGTTCTTGCAAAGCATTAAGTTAAAAACAGCAACAGTGGTTTGTGTCTTCCGGCAGTATGTTAGATTTCTTGTTTCAAATTTCGAATTGCAATTGCTACATACATTTAGTATGTTTAGGTATATGTATTGGAATAAAGAGTATGTTAATTACAAATAAATCTATAAAATAAATAGTCTACTTGCAGTCCCAGTTGATACACGTGTTTAGCGATGTTTACTAACCCGATGCTTTAATCACAAATTTCTCTACTGCCTACGACATGTGAAGACTGAACTATGAAAACATTGAAAAATGAACGTGGATACGTTCTAGTGCATCCCCACAGAACACATAAAACTGATATATAAAATACAGCAAACAATGAAACTGAAGAAATTCTATCATGAGAGAGATTCGTGTTCGTATTCATTACTTTTATAACATAACACCGACTATAAACATAAACTGATTAATACAAGGATCACAGCATTGGAGGGTCAGTGCAACAGATTGGGGATTTTAAACAGGTTTGAGGGCTAGCCGAACTTCACACTTATTATTGTATTTATCACAAAAAGAACGCGCGTCTAAATCATCTCTATTAAATGCACCCATACAGACGGAGAATTAAAATATAAATACTAAAACAACGTAACGGGGGAATGGAATAATGCATACATGTACATCATTTTAGTGAACTAAGTGTCGTTAGTCGTTATCACCAAGTTTCACTGACATTCACGTTTTAAACGTGTGTATCCCGTCGGTCACTTCGAATACCACCGTGAAGAGTGAAACAACCATATTCCTCTAATGCATATTTTGTATTTGCATGGTAACTGAGAAAGTTTGATGTGTATATAATATAAATTAGTATACGTCAGCTTAATGATCTCTGAGAACACATGTATATCAAATGTAAATTTTGATAAAATATTGCGATATGAATAATCTATTTGATACAATAACATGATATTCTCAGATGGAATTTCAATGATACAACTATAATAAAGTCACAAAAAAAGGATTTATACTTTTAAATGAAATGTTCTATAGATAACAAATGGACTCTGTATATACCCCGATTTATCCTGTGGAAAAAACAAGATAGATAGCGCACGAACATATCCGTATATATATTTATGTTCATGCTTTACACGCTTTACACAGACATCAATTTATTTGGGGATAATTATTATATGGGCAGTTTTATCGTTTGCATCTGTGTAGTTACGAATTATACGAATCTGAATCGTGGAACATCTACATAAGAAGGAAGCTACTTTGTAACAGTTCAGTTTGTTTAAGAATTGCATGTCATACAATTTATTTATAGTGTTAGTTAAAAGGCTAACGCACGTAATGTGTAAAGTCATGCATTTTCTGCACAACATTATAGTTAAAATTCTCACAACAACCAGCAAGCTTACAAACGTGATTACAGTCATAAGGGATTTTAAGTGATCAAAATAAGCAGTATTATTAAACCATTAATTACATAATATCGCGTAATTGCTCGTATAGGGACAGGTATAAACTAATTTTCATGTGACGGCTCGTGTAAATTTTCAAAATTATGAAAGTGCGACTATTTTGTTGTTTTCATAGGCTTATAACATGGGACATTCATTGATTGAATAAAAGTTCATCTATTGCGCCTACATTACCTTCGACTATTTACATAATGACAAATCGCAATCAGTCAAGTTCAATCACAACATGCAATACAATGTGGTTCTATTAAGCGAAGACACTCTCGAGAGAAAGCAGATATAGTGACTCGTTTTGGTAGTCACTGATTGTAATCAAAATAAATAGGCACTTGTACGTCAATAGTTGAACTTGTACCGGGTCTTTACATATTTTGTTCAATACGCATTACATTGTTCGACCACAATGTTCGAATATTAGCCATACCGTTGATAAAAGAGACGTTGGTTTGAGTTTTATCGGTAAAATAGAACACTCCTACCTGATCGTCTTTTTTTCTAAATAACCGCATACACAGAATTATATATTGACACGACATAATGATTTTATGTATACAAGAGGACACACTAAGACAAATAAAGCAATAGTAGATATTTCGTATGAATAATATAGTTGCCCGTTAATCTATAAAATAAAATATATTAATACAAATGTCAGTAGTATGCAGGTAGTATAGATCTAATTTATCATTGACTCTCATACCAACTGATGAACGAATGGCTTATTTTGAACACGATTGCTGTATGTCGCTTATATTAGTTAATGGTAAACTGCATACAAGACAGTTTGTTATGCTGCTTATGGCAATTTAAAATACATCATATTTGTTTTATTTGAAATTCGATGTATACAGTATTCATGTACACGTTTATGCTGCTCACAACGTGAAATTGTGTCACCGATTTCCGACGTTTTAAAGGATTTATTCTTAAATATTAAGATGATGATGAGGATGAGGATGATGATGATAATGATGAGGATGAGGATGAGGATGAGGATGATGATGATGATGATGATGATGATGATGATGATGAAGATGATGATGATGATGATGATGATGATGACGATGACGATGACGATAAAGATGACGTTGACGATGACGATGACGTTGACGATGACGATGACGAAGATGACGATGACGATAATGATGCTGATGATGCTGATGATGATGATGATGATGATGATGATGATGATGAAGATGATGATGATGATGATGCTGCTGCTGCTGACGATGATGATGATGATGATGATGTTGATGTTGATGATGATGATGATGATGATGATNTCCACATCACTGATGTTTTAACAAAAATGTCAAACTATTTTTGAATTTGAAATATTAGTAAAGTATATCCACGGCTATGCAAAAGACTGTCTCATGTCATCCAAAACTATTTACAACGACTCATTTTCTAAATTTTTAAAATGTTTTTGATAAAATCAATACATAACGGAAAGAGTTATGCCTTTGACCTCAAAACCAGTGAATGGTCACTTTCCCTGCCCGTATTTGTTTCTAAAATGTCTAAAATATGATGATCAACAAGATTGTGCTCACTCTTCGGATTGGATATGAAACTGGTTATAGAATATCACATATAAAAAAAAAGTGAGACACGTCGCGCTGATGTTGACTGTAGTTTAAATCATGTTCAAATATTTCAATTTGATTGCAATACAATCAGTTTCTAAATTCCATTAAATAATCATTGCTGTTGATATCATTCGTACTTATATATCCTTGTTGGAAGGGGCTTTCATTAGTAATATTTAGCAATGCATTCAAATAATTAGTAGTGTTCTTATTAGGATTTTTTTTATCACCAACAAGTCATCCATTTCTATGGAATCATTTTGTGGTTTTGGTTTAATATATTTATTAGTTTGGAATCTCTTCGCGGCCGTTGCCCTGGATTATTTTCGAAGCTCGACGAGTATGCAAGTTCCCTGGGCTTACCAATCATCCATGGCGACTACCAGGACATGAACAGCACTTCAAACTTCATGTGTCCAGCGGACGGGGACGACTGCTGTCCGACGTTATTATAATTTATTGTCGGTGAATGTCTGCATATCAACAACGCTTGTTGGTGTTCGTTGTTGTTTAAAGGAGTGCTTGTTGTGGAGTTTATAAACGTGTATCATAATGATAACGTTTACGTGTGGGTCAATTATATTGATTTTATTAGCGTTAAAATAACATGGTCTGATCAACAAATAGTGATATTGAAACGGATGACAACATTGTATATAATTGGTATTTGTAGCAATATCATTTAGCGATGAAAATGCAGTGTAACAGTACGTTCATTTATAACACAAAGACTAATATCTTATGTGTTTTGAAGCTTTAAAAGAATATGATATCCCCTCGCACAGTGTATGCTATTGAACGACCCAAGAAAAAACAATGTATCAACAGTATCAGTGAGTGTATTCGATTGCAGAAATCAGTATCTGTTTTCATTTCAGATATAAGTGTGTTGTTGCATCTGGCTTTAGAAAGGCCATCTAGCAAGACGAACGAAAGAAGTGTTTTATAATGCAGGCCTTTACGATTGGAACTTGCGGGTAAGTTAAATAAGTAAACACTGTTTAAACGACGGATATAAAATTCTGTATGGTAATTTAATTTCAAATCGCGATTTTTCGTGGAGAACACTTTTTACATGTTTATAGATTTGCGAATTGTGATTTGATAAAAAATGAAAGAAAAAACTGAAGTACAATACATAGCGTGAGTATCAATATCATAAGTTACTTGTTTACGTTACCAACTTATACTGGTGGAAACGAAACTTATTGTGTAAGCTTTTTAAAAGGGACATGACAAATCCAATACAAAATGTATTCGGCTATCTTTCTTTATATTTTAGTATTAAACTATAATCCTTCCAATTACAAAATAAAAGAACAATGTTGTCGGAAAATTAACTCATATTTCACTTCAAATAGAAGTATCTGATAGCTAATTACTTTCCGAAGAACATCCACTAAATAAAATAAATTATAGTATAAAAGAGACAATACGTGTTTTCCATATATTAAGTGCCTAATGCCCACGACTTTTTGTTCGGCCCAAATAGTGGATCAGGTTGAAAACAAAACAGACACGTTTTATTTATTAATTCAAAAAAGTCAATTCTCAATGTCCTCTGTGTATAGATGATTTTCTTTCTACAATCTGTTTTGTACCTATAGTTACCTTTAGTTATGATTTGTACACAAAAACTAAACAAAAGGCAATAACTCCAAAGGTATTTAAGAAATGGTTATGGTTCTTTTATTACGCACTTTCTCTCGAAGTCTTCTATCATTATATGATTGTTTGGAATACCGGTATACATTTTTAGTTATCATCTGCACACTAACATTGCATAATGAAATCTGTCTTTGCAAAAGAACAATACCAAAGGCGAGAACCCATTGACCAGTGAAGAAAAAGTAATAATTACTACACTGTGAACTATGCCTTTTGAATAAATATATGACGTTTACTCTGTATGTCTTCCATTATAATAGAGGCCACAATATAATTAAGAAAGGGCGATAGATCTTTAAATATCGAAGAGCTGTTAGAGATAGAGCGTCACTGTACTTTAAAGTTGAACAACGTTTACTCGGTGCTTCCTCTTGAAATTCTTAATCAATACACGATAATACAACATATATGTTCTTGAAGTGATTTGCAGAATACAATAACAGTCTGTTGTTATGTGTTGATTTTGCTAGCGTTTGACTTCATAACATAGACCATATCATTTAATTTTTTTAGAATTGAGTCTTACTGCTCATGAAAAAGCGCTCAACTAGATGTGCAGACTATTTCTATATAATAAATTGCTTGTTTGTTTTTGCTTGAATGCGTGAGTGAGTGATTGAACGAGAGAGTGATTGATTAATAACCGGATGGATCATTGCACTAATGTTTAAAAACATTATGTTGTACTGCTGGCCAAATTATTATATATAATTTTATTTTTAATTTTGCAGTTTAGTTCATATATTAATTTCAACACCATTATATGAATACATAGCTGTAAAATGTAAACTGTTTTAGAAATTGAACCATTACAACTTTCGTTTTCGTTTATTGCATTATTGTTTCTGCATAGCGTTTAACTGTATTTGTTTATAAAAGAAATACGTTTATTTCGTGCGGCTTTGAGAACCTTAACCACCGGGCTTTGTGTTTCTCAAATATGTCAAAACAAAAATCCCATAATAAACATGTAAACACCCCCGTCCAAGAAACAAATGATATGAACGCATCTTATGTCAAGTATGGATTTTCATTTTACTTATGTACCTCTCGCATTATTTTCACCACGAGTGTGACTGGCACACACATTTTAATACAATAACATTTTTCACTACAAAACAGAGGCAAGTGTGACATGCTTTCTATATGTTTAATACGCATTATTTGTGACAGAGCCTCGTCCTTAATTTATTTGTCGAAACGTATGGTATCATTTGTTTGTAATGCTGCCTCTTCTCATTTTATTATTAAGCATCAGAGGCGTGTACACAAATGTGAAACATAGAAAATGAGGTCCTTTCGAGTTTTGTTCTCATATGCCAAGTAAAAAAAGCATGGTATCGGGCCTTATTCCATTTAAATTAGTAGCGGAGAGGAGTCCTTGTGGTGTTAGCAACATGGTCATAACAATCAAAACACAACGCACCAATCCATCATGTTTTAATTTAGATAAATTGATAAGAAAATCGCACCAATCATGATATACTATCCATGCAGCTATATACAAAGCATAATTATGATAAAAAATATTCCATCAAGACTTCATCTATTCAAATAGATAACATTGTAGTTCCAACAATAAGCAGCATCATGATTCTATTGACGTAAATAAACAAGAAACTATGTTAAATTATAAACATTCATCATGATTCAATCTTCGAACATCAATAAGAAAACGTGTGTTATGTACAAAAAAAAAACAATTAAGTTTCTCGAATTATTTCCGTTGAAAGAAAGATCCTCGATTCTGAGCTAGGGATCCTTTATGCTTCTATTTTGATTCTTCTTATTGAGCCGTGTTCAGAGGCTCATGTTTATGGCAACGAACGATACATTTTCCAGGTGGTTAAATGTGGTTAAATTCGTGAGATGTCTTGCCAAATAAAATAATCGAACTCATAGAAAGTGAGCTTACTTCCACATGAGTTTTCCAAAGTATTAAAGTTCAGATTGTTTTAGCCAAAAACCTCACTTCGTAACATTGTTACTTACATCAGTTTGCTACTTCTTCGGCGTATATAAGGTAAATCATTAAGGTTAATGCCCAGGTGATATTTTAGCGTACCAATATAATAAGACAGGGTGTGATTCGTAGAGATTTAATAGAGTTGCATAGATGTACTTGTTTTAGATTACATTTTACGATTGCTATATTTAAACGGGCACTCATTCTACTATCAACTTACAATAAAAAAAAAATGAATTAACTTCGATCATTAAGTAAAATATATAAGTACTGTTTTCAACTATTTTCGCTAAAAGCTTTTGGTCGTTATTAAACAAAATCTGTATGTCGAATGCACAAACATCACATGCTAATGTTTTCTGAGGAACTATACATTATGATTTGCAAATTTTATCCCGCTGTTTAGGTAGAAAAACACTTTAGATGTCGTTTTGTTTTACTAATATGTACGTACATTGCTATCCGACTAAAGTCATGTGTCCTTTAAGATGTTGTTGTTGCAACTAAAGATGGATTATTATAATAAACGACAACGTGAAGTTTTATTTTATTACTACTTAAATGATCAAACGCAATCTGTTGATGCTGCCTCCATAAACCAAGAAGTACCAGGATAATATTGTGTTGGTGACATTTGAATATGTTAGCTTACACAAAATAAGCTTATGTCAATTTGTTCCTAGTTTTTGACTGTGTGATATACGCTGAACGATCCAAGTCGGTTTAAGCCACGGTATCATTGCTTACCTAATGGCAATTGAAAAACTTGGCTCGTTGTTTGGTTGGAAACAGTTCTAAAACTTCTATTTTGATTGTATTATCTTTCCAAAAACATTTAAAACAGCGATGATGTATGTTCCGTATGAAACAGAAACATAATTCCACTCGACCATGAGTGAACATGTCGGATGGCATTTCTAGTCGCCACTAATTATCCACATTTTAGGACATTAACTTAGTTGTAAATATCGGTAAAAATTGCGACGTGCATAGTAACAGATTCATTTACATTGTTTGCAGGCATGTTTGCCCTAATCAGATCCCTAATTTTCAGAAAGTAAAATCTATGTATGCACTAACGATCGCTTATTTTGATATCGCACATAAAGCATGATAAGGGAGCTCGATTTAGGACATCATTAGACAAGTCCTGTCTTTATCTCCACGACATATGTAGAAAAGGCGTTGATTGTGTTTTCTTCACTGACCCAATATGCGTACACATGGGCTTAGTATGATTATTTGCGTTGTAAACAAAAATATTTAAAATATACCAATATTGTAACAATCAGTGTAAATTAATAGTCTCCACTCATTCGACGTAAACAAAAATATTTTCATGCACCCAATAGTGAAATTATTAGTTATCATTTATAGTTACTCATTTACTTATCAATCCTATTACAGCACATTCATTTACTTGTCAATCCCGGTACTTTGCCCGACTTATACAATCACAGACTGATGCTTATCCTTTATTTTCAGGCATGTTGCAGCTAATTAGATGATGTCATCCAAAAATCTGTGTATGCACTGACGCTCTTTTAATTTGATATTGCTAAGATAGCATAATTATGCAGCTGGAGATAAGGAATCATTAGACAATTATTGTCTTCATCTCAACGACACTTACAGTATGTTTTTAATCCTTCACTGACACAAAATCCGTTCACATAGAGTGTTTTAGACTGTGTGTCGATGGCAAACGCAGGAAATGGCACGTAGGGTAAATTAACTGATGACGCCGACGAAACACATTGTAAATGAACTTTTGAACTACATTTTTCAAACCAAATCATATCGTCCCCTCTTAACACTCACAAATGAATAACATGTTTTAGTGTGACATCGAATTTGAAACAAGAGTCAAATGTATTGCGTGCACAATTCTATCTTCACAGTTGTGGCAAGCTATTTGTTAATTACCCAAATAATAGTCATAGATTTTAAGTCTGGCAACGACTACACGGACGCACGAATTGATGAACAAGCGTTTTTACACATGACACATCAATTTGTTTTAGTATAAACAAACAAAGATAATTTTCAGCACAATAATTAATAATGTCTTATTATGTTGTATACACGAAATTGCAGTAGAAGCCTTACCTTTGATAAACTCAGTTGTTATGTTTTTTCGCTGTCAAAATGTTTCTTTCAAATTTATTTAATTTATTATTTTAATATATGGTATATTGTGCAACTCATATTGTATCGAATGTTTTTGAAGAAAAAACCATTGATATATAAGTAAATTGAACAAGTCCTATAAGACTTTTTCCTCACAAATAAAAACTTCACATCTGGGATGTATAGAGGTGTTGCTATGTGAATCTTGATTAGGGATTGTATTTGTTGTTATTGTCTAATAGTATGCTATTTAAAAGTAAGACATGCTTAAATTGTAATTATAAAGCATTTAACAAACGTAACACATTCACAAATCTATTTCATGTACTTTATCAGTACTCTTACCAAATTCAATGTTCACGTCTTAGCAGAAAACAGATTCAATTTTCAGTAGCTAACATTATCTCACGTGTTAACAAATTGATAAAGTCTTATGAAGGTTACCGCGATGTTCCGTGCTTCTGCACCCTTTAATTTGGAGTCTTTTCTGATGACGTCACCGTCTGTCATGTAGTAGTTGATGACGTCAAACAGTTGTGTCCACGCGCTTTCCACGTCAGCTGACCAAGACGAATCCAAATGTTGCCGTGTGGAAGTCACAAAATGCGGTAAAATAATCTAGGGGAAACATAAACATATGTATATCAAGTTAATAATAGCTGTCACTGAATCCAGCATGAAACATGTATGCCTCCTCTCGAACTGAACCTTAAATGATGTCAACCCACAACATAAGCCAGCATTAAACATCAATACACGAGCAATACAAACAAGCTGGACTAGACGTTGTGCCAGTGTTGAATGTTTGAAAAACTGTAATGCAGGCTGTACCATTATATGTTATTTTAACTTATGTACTATTGACATATAAATCGTTAGGCGTTTTGCTTTCCTTCATGTAGCCGGCGTACTTATTGGGAGAATTGAAGGTAAAAGCGTCCTCAATATATAGTACGGAATCGAAATGGTCTGCGACTCGAACATCCGACCGACGATTTAATTGACCTACCGACCGACAGCTCGAAAACGTTCTTTTGTTTTCCAAACACATCTTTTACAGAGTTTATGATCATTGTGGAATTACTTGTACTCAATTATTTATTGACCACGGGAACGATACATCTCACGCGAGGACATATGCGGACGACACACATTATTCTGGCAAGAAACTGTACAGTTAAGGGGTATTTATCGATGTCTTCTACCTTGAAGATTGTTTAAAAAGGATTGGTACACAACAGGTACCGATGTTTCCAGTTTCAATCAGTATAGTTTTTGTACCCATGTTGTAGAATTTCTTGGAACATTGACAGACACATGTACATTTGACGATGCAACAGACCACATTGTTTGTTAAAACTTGCATGGTGTCTTGTTTAACGTCGATTTCAAAGAGACTGATTCCAATCATGATTTTTTTTTTAAATAATATTTCTATTTGTTCTGGGAGAAATAGTGTTTGTTTATTTATTTTTTATCTGTACCGCGATAAGTATGACCAAATAATAGATATGCACATCACCTTTGAAAGTGATTTAAATAGTACCTATGCTACAAAGAATACATATATTCGTAAATATCAATGATAAAAATGTCCCTGACAAGTGATTGTTGTACCATAAACAATATAATTTGTATTAAGCTGATTATTCCATGTTTGACATAATATTTGGCATTTGCATGTTCACCATACTTTTATTGAATTGGAAATAATCTTTATTTAGGTTAAACAGATTGTTCAATCATGCTTTTTTTCTATATAAGAGCTGACACAAAACGCGCCTTCCTGAATGGAATTTCAATTATTTCCCCCGTCGTCATTTTTGCTTTTTTGTCAAATTATATACAAAATACGATCGTTGAAAGATTTAATATTAAAACACAAAAATCTAATTCGTTTAATATGATTCACACGTATTTATGATGTGACGAAGATGTCTCCTTTGCAATTCTTAATTGTGTGACATCCATAAAAAAAAAATAGTACAACTGTTATCATAATCACGACGAAAAGAAATGAGATTAATCACGCATTTTGTAATAAATCAATTTCAACACGTTCGAAATAAAATACTTATATCTTATGCCAGAATTGTGAAACAAGAGTCTAAAATATAAGGTTTAATTATTAAGTTGTTTTTTTTTAATTCATGGTCACAATGCGTGATCGTCTGCATATCAATTTAAAGTGTGTCCGTTTGTGTATGTTAATGCCACGCATTTAACATTTTAGAAATCAGTTTTGTTTGATACAAGGAAAGCATCACAGTTTTTAACTTTACGTACGTAGTTTGCTTGCAATAAAATGACATGCCAGTCTTTGATTCGTGTAAAAGCACACCTTCAAGCAAATGTATCTACAGCGTCAAAATGACATTTTCCCTTGGATATCCTTAGAAAGGATAGTACATATTGAAACACACCAATACACCTCAATAAATCAGAAATTACGATGTCTTTAGTTTACTAGTTTGTTTTTAAATTTGAAAATGTTCAAACAAGAAAACATAAATAAATACCTTTTGACTCGACGTTATTGTGTAAACATAGTTTAGGTATTTCGCATTTGAGTTTCAGTAAGATTGTTTGTTCATCCGCATAAAGTTAAAAAAAAAATGAACTATTTGCCTGAAACAAATCTTTAGGCACGTTATATCTTCTATGAACTTCTCCCACTTCTGTTAGCGTCTTAGCTATAGCTGGGAAGTCATCCAGCTGCGAAATGACCGCCTCTACCATTGCCATGACGCGCAGAGCGTGGTCGTGTAGCAACCGCGAGTGACGTAACTCGGACAACTCTTTGCCGTTGAAAGAGCTTAACACCTTGATTAGCTCGGGTCGACTCTCAAACATTTATGGAAAAACAACAACAAGACCAGAACATAAAATTATTCGTTTTTCACTTATCTCTGTTGACACTTTGTTCGTATCGAACAGGAACATCCATCATGCAAATGTTAATATGCACTTTGAATGTTTAACTGGCTTTGGTTTCTGGATGATCTGAATATTGATACGTTTATGAACGAGTATAGATCAGTGAATCAATTATTCCCTTTGTTAAGCGCACTGTTTTATGAAGACGGTATCTGTCTTTACTTTTGAAATAACACAAAAATAGCAAAACGACAAACATCAAAAAAATTACGGCATGAATTTAAATATTTAGCATACACGTTCCGCCAAAGGGGTATGATCATTGTGTTAATTGATTTTTCTTAGTAATAAAGCTGGCTAAACAGTAATTGGTGAGTATGCTTCCATTCATGATCATTTAAAAAAAAGATACGCTCACTATTTATCCGCAGTTGGAAAAGGGTAAACAATGGAGCGTGTAGATGTTACAAACACTTCATTTGTTATTTCATATTGACCACACTTATACATACTTTTGAATACCAGCATCGTTATAATTGATAGTAAGCCTCATTGGGCAATAGGCATCTGAGTATTTGCCTATAGTTTCTTTCGAAAATACGGTTAAACTCAATTATGCAAATTGCTATAAAGTATTTAGTTTCAACCAACATATTTGGCTTTTCTTAAAATTACATGGGAATTTAGGACATTTGCGACACATTTGCGCTGATTCTTTGGCTTTTGTGTCACTTAAAAACTGATGTATTAAGTAGGTCATCCTTCGACATGGAGAACATCACCAATATATATAAATACATATTTTTTAGCTCCAATTCCTTTATTTGTCTCTCATCTTAACTTAGTGGTTTTAAACATGTTAGCAAAGTCAACAGCCCATTAATTTAAAAAAGCAGTTGTCACAATAGTTCCAGTTTCATTTATATCCTATATCCGTTCAATTTGCCAAAAAACAATTATACTGACCAAGTTGGTCGTTACCGAAATTCCTTCATTTTAGATTTCCTTCAAATGATGTTTTTGTCAGCAATATTATCAACACTTTACTGCATGCCAATATCATACTGCAATTATTGAAGGTACGTGGCAGTTTACGTTACCATTACTGTTCATGTTTTAAAAATGACCGCGTCTTCAATACAATTTATATGAAGTACCATTTACAACTGTATATTATATTAGAGCCGCTGAACTGAATGGCTATGCTCTAGAATAATCTGCGCTGCGAATCCATGTTCACACCTACACACACACTCACAATAAACTTTATGAGAGAAACCAATTGCATCGGTTATCAGCAACGGCACATGGACTGATTGATAAATATATCCGAATGTATCGGGTCACAATGTTGATATGCAGATATTACAAATAATTTGAATCGATTCTTTTGCAATAATGAATAACACAATTATACTGTCATGACCAAATACGGTATTCATTTTTATAGTGAGCTTTCATTCTGCTGTTCGTTTCTTCATCCGTTCGTTCATATGCTTTGCGTTTGTTAGTTCTTACATTTATAAATAACTTTAGCTGTTATAAACTATACCGTTATTTCTATCGTGTGCTTGTTGGTTCGTTCGTTCGAGCTCGTGATCAGTAACGTACACAATCGCAAATTAATCTAATATGTGCAGTTTAATTTAAGGATATTGTGATTCTGCTAAAAAAAAGACTCAAGGAAAACTTCCTGAAAAAGCGCCATGGTATCAACGATGTGTTAATTGCGAACTCTGAGTCTGTCTGTATTTGCGAAGTTTATTAAATTATGCATTCATAGTAATTGCTTGCAAAATAAGAGTCTTAAACCTGTATAAGTAACCAAATATAAATGTGTTGTGACGTTCGCTTTTCAATAGTGTAATTGTTATCAAAATTGTACACATCCCTAGTATCCCTATTAACGATATTTTCGTATGGCTAAAACGTTTTGTTCTACTCGTGTATGTTTTTTAAATATTTGTTTTTCCATCCGCGCACATTTAATACAATATTTTATTACATATAGTTGCAACATAATATTAACAGAGAAGACATAGTACCACACGTTTATACTACTGAATCGATAAAATGATAATATGTTCCTTACACTGTTATAAGAACATTGTCATTGGGTCAAACTACTTTTCAGTATGTTATCGGGGTTCAATTACTTTTTACGTTCATAAATTTCAGGTGAACCTAAATTGTCTGATTTCGGCTGATGAAGCTGCAAATGTCTGCGATTTGTCTGTCATTTATTACTAGTGTACATCAATATCGTAATGTGGCATTTGTGACCGTACTCAAATCAGCAGAACTTGTACATTCGTGAGATATAAGATACGCTTCTTATTTGATAACGGATCTTACAACAATAGAATATGCTAAATAAACCTTGTTTAAACAGCTGATGTACCGTAGTGCTCCATATTATAACCTTTTAATCCGAAGTCGTAGGCTCGAGGTCATCCATTTTTTCCACGGTCAGTTACGGTCACACACATACTAGTTAGGTTACACCACGTGTTATCTTATTATATAACACGGTTAGTTACGGCTTGGTCTAGGAATGTAATGATCCTATTAGTGTGCACTAAGAAAAGATAGGGATCAGCCATTTCTAAATTCCGCTACGTGTTACCATTTTACATTCGGATAAAATCCATAATATCACACTCGATGACGGTTATTACGATCGTTTAAGGTACACACGTTAAATGACATAATACACTCGCAAGACTTAACGTTGATTAAGGAAAAAACTAACATTTTACTTACATCGGAAAAATAAACTTGAAAGTCAAGGGTCGAATAAAGGCATTATTAAGCTTCTTAGGGCAGTAACCTCATTTAATAGCTACGACACATATTTTTTTTGGGAATGAACATTATATTTGTAGTTTGACTTGTTAATAACAGCGTCATTGTTACTTTAGCTTAATATTTGTAAAATATGTTGTTTGCTGTTTTCGTTGCTTTTTGTGTCAAAAATGGTATCAAAATGTTTGTTTTGTTGAATCTGATTCTATTGTTTAATTACCAAAAAAAAAACACTTCATAGTTGATTCCGAGTAATATGACCTTCCGCTAAACATTGACTGATATAACAACTTTAAAGCGTTATATCAGCAAGTAATCAATGTAGTGGTATGATATAAATAATTATACGAAATCATGATTGGCCAGTCTATTTCAGATGCTGATACGTAAATATCGGGTAACTTCCGCATCACCTAAAACATTTGTATTCCTCCCATATTATTTACTCATTATTACGCGCACTTTACATACATTTTGTACACTAAATAGTTGATTACATGTAAAGGTTCACTTTATTTTTCCTCAGGGAGTTTTATGGCATCAGTTAGGAATCTGGCAATATTGATAATGACTTTTGTATTTTGACAAGATAGCATGTATTTAAATTTCGCTAGATTTGGTAAGTTAGATCGTATACAATATTGTATTCGTAGATCTTTAAAGATAAGGCAAGTTAAAACGAAGTGATATTCGGACTCTACAGTGTTTGCATTTCAAAGTGTACATTTGCGTTCGTCTCTGGGTATGATATTATTACAAAAACGATGATACAACTAGAGGGTTCAAAATTAAAATGGTTTAAATTGCACTTGTTGAGTAATAGTAAAAGAGTAATTGACTTAAACTTTCACAATACAACCCTTATTTAATGTTTCGCATGGAATCCTGTATGCAATTTTGAGCAAGATTTAAACAACCCGGTAATTTATTTACGAATTGTTATAAACAGTAATGACTATTACTTAGTCATCTACAAATATGTAGAAGTGAACGCATGTAACACTTCGATGTGAACAGTCTCCTTTTGAGATCTCAAATAAAATATAGTTTTGGGATTTTATGGTTTAAAAATACCTTACAAGCTTAAAATGTTCACGCCTAAACACGTGTTTAATAAATAATTAAATATTACATGGTTAAACATGACCGTACATTGTTATTTTGTAACATTTTGTTTTCTACAAACATAATCATAAACATTAGCCAAGTATGTAATAAAGATACGATAAACACCATGCTATATCGAAACGAATTTACGAACATTGCATTCAAATTTATTCTATGTCATTTTATAAATTTATTAATACAATAAACACGTCGGCAAACTCAATCACAACTTATTTTAAACCAAAATAATTATAACAACAATTTCATTTAAACTGCAAATGTTTACTTAACGTGTTTAGGAAGTAAAGGTATGTGCATCGTACGAAGATCACATCTCATTACATTAGCGACTGGTGGTGAATGGGGTATTTTAATTAAATCATTTAAATGTATATTTTTATGGGCGTTAAATTTATGTTTTAATAAATCAATCTTTTCGTTTTTACTAAAACCAACGACGTCATATTGCCTTATTTGTTTCATAAACACATCTTTTTCGTCCGTAAAGCTCACTTGTAAATGCTCCGTACCTTTTAAATGAATCGCTTTCTCCGCGACACACTCGCAAGTTGTCATTATGCAAATTGAACTGAAAGTTAAGTGTTTGATCTTTTTCGTATGAATACCCTAGAAACAACATTATAACTTGTATGGCAAAGCATTTGTGGAGGACGCAGCGATGAATTCTACTAATTTTGGCTACTATGCTATAATATAGTACTATTTCGTATGGTCTTGTTCGTTTTCTTATATATACACTGCATACTGATTGTTGTTAAATGATATGTCTTGAACAACTACCTATTACCTATAATATTAATTAAAGGCAGTTGTTTAAGGTAAATATATTGCACATTATACTATTATCGCCAAGTGTTTTAAAACTATTGATTTAATATGCATTGTGTATGTTGCGTTTTGACGACATTGACTATGTTTATATGTGTGTGATTATTTAATATGATCAAAGGCAGTGTCCAAGGAGAATATATTGCACATTATACTATTATCGCCAAGTGTTTTAAAACTATTGATTTAATATGCATTGTGTATGTTGCGTTTTGACGACATTGACTATGTTTATATGTGTGTGATTATTTAATATGATCAAAGGCAGTGTCCAAGGAGAATATATTGCACATTATACTATTATCGCAAAGTGTTTTAAAACTATTTGATGTTATATGCATGGTGTATGTTACGTTTTGACGACATGTTTATATGTGTGTGATTAATAAATACGACAGCTTGTGTTTTTAAAGATTGCATAAGACCAGAGCATACTGTGGTCGGTTCGACCGACTTAGATATTATCAAGTTCGAAAGTAGTCACTTATCCATATGCGTAAAATGATTTAAATTTATTTTATTGTTCTACATAGTAATTAAGAACATCGTTGTATTAAATAATATTCATTGTGTATGTTACATTTCTGACGACATTGACTATGTTTATTCGATTATAATAATGCTCATGGGTCTTTTTGACCTAACGCATTGTAGATATGTGTTATATCGGATTTGAATAAAACGTTTTTCTATGTTAATTGCAAACGTATTACCCGAATAACTACCAAAGTGTTATGTTATTTTATTTATTTTTTTATCTTGTAACGTTACACTGGGTTAAACATTCATTTCAAAGCTATATGTGCAACGGTGTAGTGTTCTATTTAACAAGTGTGTTGGGAATTAAGATTCAATAGAAAATTGAAATTAACGAAGTGAACTACACCACGTGCTTCAGTCAATGTACATTCAACCAATGCGTCATTAGCTGTTTAGTTGCCTGTATTCGATCACTAACAGTTACTTAAAATGCATCGCTGAGTTCCGGATAATGGGGGAAAATGACTTAAACATAGTTATGTCAGTGGTTAACATATACAAATCTTGTCTAAAAATTGACACTTGGTTCTTTGTTGGTAAATAAGTGTTTACAATAAGCACATTTAACGCGGTGAAAACTGAGTTAACAAGTTAACCGGTCATTAATTTTATTATTTTAAATTAGTGTATGAGCTGTTTTGGATGGCTGATCGCGCGGTATGTCTATCTGTTAGATTAGGTTTCGGTATTTAACATGTTGTTGTTATTGCAAATGTAGTTTAATCTGTTTACAATACATGGTCACACATCAGTGAACAGAAAAGCTCTTCTATGGAGTCCGCACACGACACAGTTTGCGCTGCGGGTTCGGGATAGGGAAAGGGATAACTACAACGGGCGAGGCCTGGTATGGTATTGCGCAAGGGGGGGGGGGGTAGGGGGTTNTTCGGGATATGGTGATGGATGTTGTCAGACATAAGTTCTTGTCTCTTGTTAATGTAAGTTTGTATAACATCAAACACATTTTTATGTTGTTTTTTTTATTTCTTTTTTATTTAGATTTGATTTTGAAGAACTTACATATTTTTCTTAAAATCGCCTTGATTTTAACAATATTTCGTCATCGAATTTTAATCCGAGAGCGTAATCATTTTACGTCATAATTCGCAAAATTGTACTCTTAATGACGCATCAGAAGGTTATATAGTTTTTCAGATGATGAGTTTTAGATTGAATGACATTATAATAATTTGCAGAAATAATTGTTTTTGTTTGAACTATTTTATGTCGATTAAGATCTTACACATATCGCCAACGTACGTTTCGCCTGCGTTTGATTTATATTATCATACAAGCGGTTTCATGCAAGAATTTAGATGTAGGCATTGTTAATTGTGGATTGTATCAGATTCTCTGTACTGAATCACATTTGTTTAACGTCAAACCTTTTGTGAATTTTGTAACATTTCTACATGATGTTGTATTACCGGTTCACTTTAAATTAATGAGGATTCTTGGCTGTTTCCTTGACTCGCTGATTGCCCTTTTTTACCTTTAAATGAGATATAATTTACTAGTACACCCATTACAAATTCATAGTTTAGAAAAAGTTCGATGGGCCGGCTTTAACACCTTTTTAATGCGTTCGCTTTTTTATTGTCATTTACCTCGGATTTAATCGGTTACATATTAATCGGTGTGGCGTGGTTTTGTGTAATGTCAACATGTATGTAAATGAGTTCGTGTCATAAAAAAAGGACATATCATTAATAGTATATGTTCTCCCCTGCTGGTGGAACAGGTTGTTATGTGCGGTTATGTTACTTCATAAGACTAGTGTTATGTTTTCTAGGTTCAATCTATCGTTGTATATAGAAGTCTTAGCGATTTCCGAAGGCGAAATAATATGGGCGGACAACTGCGTTATACGCATCAGCTTTTTACGATTGGAACTTGCGGGTAACAAATTAATTGTTTTTTAAGTTTTGTTGAACGATTCCCTTTTCAGTTGGATACAGGTGAAAATACAGACAGCTAGTTTAAACCATGGGTTTTACAAAAGGTTAGGTATGTTCGGAATTTTGTTCAACTCTGAAGTCAGTTCTTTTAATCAAAACCATTGTGTGCACACGTCTGATATTAAACATAATTGACTTTCGTGATGAATGGGCAAATGTTAGGAATACTATTGCTAATTTAAAAAACAACAACAGTCTTATGCATATACTAAAATGTGCAACTGAGTGTTTTTAGTTTTAAATGGAATTTAAATTGTAAGTATTTATTTGAAATAAGTTTGCCTTCAATAAGGAATAAAGTTCTGATGAATGGGCGTACATGAAAATGTTCCTTGAATTTGATATTTGTTGAGGTCCTGTGGAGAAGTTCTTACTCTATATTAAACACATATTAACAAGGACTTACTGTTAAATCTCATTTACTGGGACTCCCCGTCATCCAATGAGTGCGACACGTGTGTGCAAGACACTAACCTGATGTCGCTGTATTCCTATTACTACGCAACAAGTGACGTCGGCTACAACTTTTTCCACATAGAATCCTACTGCTCATGCAAAGCGTATCCACCATATAATACGACGTGTGTGAAGGAAAATATTAAGTGTGGGTGTTCGTGCACCAATCCATTCATAACAAATTGATAGTGTGGCAGTTATAAATCTCGGTCGTGTGATAGCTGATCCCCTAAGACTTCGGTAATGACAACATTTGTATCACCTGTGGTTTACTAGTATAACATATAACATAAAAATACTTGCATAACGTTCTGACATGGTTGAAATAATGCATCCGTGTCAAAACGACACTTACTTCTGCTTGATATAAAATATACGTCCTTTAATCACTAATGACGGCTTTTATTTGTTATTAATATTGTTGCGTTGTATATTTCGTTCGAAGTAGTGATTTACAATGTAAAATGCATAATACATATCAACGTGTGTGAACTTTATCAATTTCGGTTTGAACACAAACGACGTATTTGTTGAAAATTAACGTATGTCATAGACGGCACTGAGGTCTACAAAAAGGAGTCCATGAGCGTAAAGTATATTAGATATAGTGTATATGTAGCAAACCAATACCTGTCAGGTTTCGAATTTTCATTTAAATGTGTAATATTTCTTTATTTTTCGAATGCGTGTGTTATATGTTAAGTATTTGATTTTTTTTTTTAATTTCATTTCCACATGCACATTGTTTTAACATACAATCAAATTTTTAACACATAACTGATATCCCAGTTATGATTACGTAAAAGTAAACTATACCCTTAGTCCGGCATAAAATGACATATACCCGACATTGAGGTGTATAGTAAATGTTTTAGTGTTTTTTGTTAGGGGACATATTACTGATGAAGAAACCAAATGATGCCGGGCTGGAATCATTGAGGGTTTTGAGAAATCCAAGATGACGTACAAGATGGCCGCCGTTTTCAGCATTTTAACGTTTGTGGTTATAAACTCATGACTTAAACCATTTTTTTTGGATCTTTTCAGCCTAAAATAGAATGATGTTATGATCGTTAATGTTTTGGAAGTGAATTAATCGAAATCAAATTGCAGATTATACGCAAGTAGGCTGCCAAAATGGTCGCCTATGCAAATAATTGCAGTAAAAAATCTATTGTATTATTTTACCTATACATGAACAAGGAAACTAAGAAACCATTAATAACATACTAAGTACTGCATAATACACTAGGTGCGAACATCATGTAATCATATTCGTTCAGCACAAATGATTTACACCCATTTGATTTTCATCGGGTAAGCATAAATTACACAAATACATTAATTTTAATGCTTAATTATGTTCCTAAAACAATAAGTAAAAGGTTACATAAGTTACTTCCCTTTAATAAGTGGAACATGTTTAAAGATTAGTTACTTCTCTTGTTGTTGCTTTCACCATAGTTATTTAAGTTGAAAAAGATATGTTTCTTCAGCTCATTAGGCACATGTAGTGTCAATGGTAAGTAAAACAACATCATATAGTATTTATGGGCGATAACTTTGACGCCGACATTTCGTCCCAGAACGGTAAAGCGTCTACACACTCACTGACGATGTTGATGACGAAATCAGGACCTTCCTTTTCAGACGACATTGATATTCGCGAGACCATACAACGAACACCTAAATCAGATATGGCAAAGTCGATAGAGTATTATATTGATATTGAGAATTTTCAAGGACCGAAAAAACCACAGATGATAGTAAAAATGGCACAAAAACAGGTTTTGCCACTGCAATATCTGGCGAAAATGGTTGCGACCGCGAATCATGCAAAGCAAACTGACTTTTGACTTACCACAGAGTCATGTTCTGAATACAATGGATATAATACGCGGTTGTGCCGAGAGCATGGACATACAGTTAGACCCAAGACAAAGGTAGATTTTTTGTCTGTTTATATGAAACCTTCAGACCCAGACACGATCATGACATCTCTGCAAAAGGCAAAAGTATTATCATCACAGTATGGTCAGCACTGCACTGTGTTAACAGGTGATCTACAACTATATAGAGTTGCAGTCAATATTATCTGGGCATACCCAGAGCAGTTCCAGGATGTAATACTACGTCTCGGTGGTATGCACATCCTGATGAGTTTTGTGGGGTCAGTGGGAACGCTTATGGTAAATAGTGAGTCGAAAGAGCTGCTTGAGTCAACATTTTCTGGAGTCTTCAAACTCCTGAATGGGAAGAAATATCCACAGAATGTACGGGTATTACGAATAGTGACAGAGGAATTGTTGCGCAAGGTATTCACTAAAAATAATGTTCAGACATTTGATGATCTAGAAATGTATCTTAACAACATAGCATCTGCCAGCAGAACGTCTAAATTGTGGATTGATTGTTTGATTTACGCAGTATTCCTGATAATGATGTATGTTCGAGCAGAAACAGAAGGTGATTGGCAGCTGCACCTGGCATCAGTTAAACTCATGCTATCATACTTTTTGTCCGCTGCACACCCAAACTACGCGAGATACGACCTCTATTATGATCTTAGATAAATGGAAAAAAATGCCTGAAAGCGCACAAGATATGGCCATGGCAAGAAGGGAATTATAGGTTCAATATTAAAACCTGAAACTCTTAAGGTTTGGAGTTTGAGCCTGCATATTTGCAGCAGGATGGAAGGAATTCTGAGATAAATGAGCAGTGCCAATTGAGTGGACACTGATTAACAGCACAAAGACGAAAAGCGGGGAAGGATTAATGCAGATGCAAATGATAAAGCAAATATTCAGAGAAAGTTGACAGAATGTATTGAGACGTTGGATCCAAGCAAGCCCAGTCTAGTGAACATTGTGACTGGAACAATAGCACCCACGTCTGCTTATGATGATGAAGCAATGTATATTTGTAACATCCAAATGATAGAATTTGAAATCTCATGGCCGGAAAATTGTTATGGGTCAATAGCTAGAAAGGTTGAAGCCCATGTTGTGTCTAGAAAGCACATTAAGGTTGCAAACACAAAAGTTTATGACATCGATCTGATTTATGAGAGTGATTGGCTTACAAGCAAGTTCTAGGGAAATTGACATTACCCATATACTAAACCATGAATTGGCTCCAGTACCTACTGCTATGTTTACTGAAACAGGGGAACTCAAAATAGGAAAAATCAAATCGGTGCTAAAGAATCAATTAGAAGTAGAAGTGTTTGAGCGGCACATTGAAAGCCAGATTACGTGTTCAGTAATAGATGGATCTGCTTTCCTGGATGTCATTCACTGGCCCTTAGACGAAAAGATACATGACTACTGTATATTGACAACTTTAAGTCTTATATAAGACAAAAGCTGAATAAATGTAATGTCTACTTAGTGTTTGGCCGATACATGGAGTTAAGCACCAAAAGTGTGGCGAGGTCAGGCAGACACTCCAATGCCTCAATGGTGTACAAACTAACGGCTGACATGTCATTATCACCACAGAATGTTATACTAGGTGTCACTGAGAAACAAACAACAGCTGATCACTCTGATTTGCAAAGCTTAATGCACGGATAAACAATTTCACCTCTTGTGCACTCAAACACACAAGTTGGTCGTTACAGGAGATAATTATACGCCCACTGAAATATATAAAGTTGTCATAATCAATCGAGCTGATTTAAATACAACCCACGAAGAAGCTGACGTTATTATGATGAGGCAAATAGCTGATGATTTAGAAGCAGAACACACTGGTATGTATGTGGTAGCCGATTATACAGACGTGTATGTTTCGTTGTTACATTACTATGTTTCCCTAAAACTTCCATTATTGGTAATCATGGAATCACCTGTGAGAGAAAAAGCAGTTATAGACATTCTCAAAACTGCCCAAAAGCATAGAAGTATCGCAACCGATTTGCTGTCTTCTCACGCTATCTCTGGATGTGACACTGTGGCTGAATATTTTGGTATCGGTATGGGTACAGTTATTAAGAAGCTGAGCGAAGACAACTCCATCAGACTGTTAGGCGATATGACAGCTTGTATGAAAGAAATTGTAAAGGAAGCGACCAGATTTGTCTCAGCTTGCTATAGAAAGCCTGATCCAGAGGAAATGTCTAAATTACAAGACAAACACTTTGGACAGCCAGGGTAGGCAAGTCGGATAAGGCTATGCCAACGCTAGCAAGCGTGCCACCAAACACGGAAGCATTCTATGAAAATGTGAAACGTGCTCACATACAGGCGTGTATATTGAATCACGCATTATATGCAGACCTCCCCACCTCAGATTTGAATCCATGTGATTATGGTTGGCGAAAGGACGAGGCGTCAAACACCGTTTTACCCATTACAGTAGCATCAAATGTTGCTTTAGCTCCACTTAAAGTGCTTCAAATGATCAAATGTGGGTGTACTTGCAAATTCCAATGTGCAACACTTCGGTGCTCATGTAATCAAGCGCGACTACCATGGACTATCTTTTGCGCTTGTCAAAAGGTTCAGGTTGACATAATAAGACAGTGTATCAATGAGCAGACAAAATATGCCCGGTATATAACTTACTTTGTCGATGAGAAAGTTAAGATGGGGAATAATACTTTATTGCGTTATTTAATTGATGGTATGAAAGACAAACATGGGAATTGAACTTGTATGAACATTAGAAAATCACTCTATTCTAGAAAACAACTCACAACATGAGCTAAACTAGTATGCATACTACTTTATACCATGATGTTTGAAAAATGTGACCTCATCATGACCTTGGTGAACAAAGATTGAATAATACGTATTATGGTGTTTCAATTGATATATAAAGTGCTTTATGTCATTTATGACACCGGTATTTTTACACTACAGAAATCATACCTTTGAGGAAGTTGCTGTTTCTGTACACAAGGATAATATAACTTATCTCCAATGGTCAGGATAAGGTCGACCTGTTCTTGTTATACTATACTCTGCATATGTATTATTAAAATTCGATTTATCGAACACTTATTTAACACTTAATTGCTACTAAATTGTACTTTTCTCCATATGTATTATTCTTATGCAAGATTTGGATATGATCTTGGTTTGAGAAGCAATTTTTGAGCAGCCATCTTGATTTTGGACGCCAACTTCATTTTTTCAATATATAATACACGTTTGCACATCTATATTCATATTTAAATGTATAGCAATATCAAAATGCCATTATAATACATAAAACAATTATATATGCATATATTTATATTTAAAAAAATAAAACTGAAAATGGCCGCCATCTTGGACGCCTACTTGAATTTCTAAAAACCCTCAAAGATACCAGCCCGGCATCATTTGGATTCTTCATCAGTTACATGACCCCTAACAAAAAACACTTTAACATTTACAATACACCTCAATGTCGGGTTAAATGAAAAATGGCCACTTTTCTGCCGGACTACCTATAAGTGAACTATTTTTCCACTACATTCACGGGGAGTGGGGTGCAATTGTCCGTTATGTTGTCTCAAAACTCATAAAAACGACTTATACTATATAATGCATTAATGTCTTAATGTCTCAGTAAACCCTACGGCGAAGTTAAATGCATTGAAAAAACTTAAACTGTTATTTACACATTCAAGTTGAATTATACAAAATACTTTTAACCATACCACAGTGTTCTTGGGTTTTCAATCAGCGATAAAGAGGACGTTTTCCACTATGGGTAGATAGCTTGTTGCAATATATCAACTAGTCTAACGCTTTGAAATGAACGTTTCATACGAATGTTCTTTACTTTAACGACGTAAGTATGTAATAAAAAGTAAGTTGTCAATAACATAGCATCTTATTATCTTCTAATATTCAGTCGGTAAGATTAACCCATACAAATCAAAGGGTTGGCTGAACCCCATGTCGCTTTCATCCTTGAAATTCTTTATCAATGAAAATCTTGTTCAAATGTTGATTTGCAAATATGTGTATCCACATAATAAACAACTGTTATTGATAATGGATGATCAAATGTGTGTAGAAGGATCGTCCGTTGGCGACCTTATTTTGGTTTCGTGTTGTAAACTGTTGTAAGGGCAAACTAACTGGTTTTCTTACACGTCACGTAGTTGAATTGAACACGTGAGTTAAAACTAATATTAACCTCATAATGGAAGCCTATTCGAGTTACATTCTCTTCATTGATATTGCTGTCACGATGGCAAAGTTGATAGGATCCATGTCACGCGATCTTAATGCTTCAAGGTCAATGCTCAGTCTTGGGACACTATCAATACCTTCCTTTCAGTAGACTCGAAAGTTTCTGAACGCCAATTTCTATAATCTGATCATTTTTATATGTTTCATCTTATTAGGTAAACAGAGTATTTATACTCTATTTTGAAAAGTGGACACGTGTTGGAATTCACGTTTTGCCAAAGTATTGGTTAAAACTGTTAAGCCCTTTTATCTGATATGTGGCAGTTTGGTGTGAATTAGTTTTAAATATACTTCACTAGATCACACGAGTGGTATACGACAATACACTACTTAAACTAGTATGTATTATTCAGTAACCGATGTATGAACCCTTTCAAATTGACCGTATAATGACCACGGCACTGAAACGTTCATGATGTACACAGAATGAAAACATACATAGTTTTTAATGCATCACTCGTTCTAATAGACGTATATACATGTCAATGTAACACAATCTCTACATCTTTATTGCTTGCAATTTGTTAATTTAATTACTCTTTGACGATGTTTTCCATCTGATTTTGTTATATTAAAGCTTCGTTTTACAGTCAGACAGAAAGATATAGAATCTTCACAGTTTTTGATAAAGGTTCACTTATTTTCCATCCGAGTAAAGAACAGAACAAACAAGCAAGATTACCATGGCTATAATTTTATTCCATAAAAACTGTTTTAGTTCCGAAATTGCTCCTTCTATGATTCTTGAATTAAAAACAATATACACGACTGTAGAACTATACATGTTTTTAAAATGATTTGTTTAAAAAAAGTATAATAACTCCGGAAATTTTGACTTCAACCAAAATCAAACAATTGCGTTTCGCAAGTTTACATTCTACGTAATACGTTTGTAAACTCTAGAAGCCATGCGTTGTTAGATTCGCGCTACATAAGTTAAGAAATCTCTTTGTTTGCTATAAAAGGGCCACACATCCATTTTGTTTTCAAACAAATCTGAATCCTACTAAGGAGGTGCACACATGCTTATTGTTGTGAGTATGTTTGATCAGATTTATATCTCTACCAACAAGACGTTTTGAGTTATGCGCGACACAATTTAAAAAGTATCACGTTATTGCTAAAATTGGGCAATAACTCCGGTGTTATCGAACATATTCTTATCATAATATGGAGATGCGGAATGTGTTGCGCTGCTTTATGTTTGTGTTGTTTGATTACTTTATGAGTTATGTTCGACACAAAAGTCCGACGGACAGACGGGAGGACGACAAGGAAGAATGAGAGGACGGAATGACAGACAAAATGCGCTCCTTCAAATGTAAAATTGAAAACGATTTTTAACTAACCGTTGTTATTATTAATGAGTTAACATTCCGAGACACAAGTTATACATCGCGTCGATCCCGCTACTATTTACATAAAATGAATCGTTGCATATTTTGGTGATGACGACATGCTATTTAAAACCCGGTCAACTCGTTCAAAAAACTAGAGTTTTCACACATAGATGTTGTGGAATTAAACATTGAAAACCAACTGGTACTGTTACAAACAAATCGATACATTTGATTACATCTCTATAGTTGTCATTGGATACGTTGTTTCTGTAAGCACAGTATTCTAAGATGGGTAAATGATGTGTAGATTACAAATACGCATTAACATATAAAACGTAAAGCATAATACAAAGATGGTGTTCACTTTATTGCATTGAAGGGGATTCTGGAAGGTTTTTGTTAATGTATGTCAAATTAATGTCTTGACTGAACACATTTAAGCATGGCGGAATTAAGGTTCAAGTTAGAATGACAAGCACAAACAAGTAAATACGGTTTAACGTGTTATTGTAATACAATACAACGTAAATGACTCGTTCTGATATCGATATTTATTAAATTTGAAGAGAATAACCAAGAAACTGAATTGAACATGAATATATTTTGTCACCATTTTGTTCTAACCTTAACGTACGTAACGTAAGCATTATAGTGCTATTTGTTAACGCAATTGACAATTGAAATTTCAAAGTGAAACTTTATTTTGGGCTAACCCATTTAGTGAACAAAAGATACCTATCGGGGGGTTAAAATCAGTAAATAATATGGGCGGACAAAATAAGTTTTAGATGTAAGGCAAAGTATCATATACTAGTTTATCATGATCTTAAATAACAATGTTCAAACCTGATATTTGCTGATTCAATTTGATATTGTTTCAAGTAAATACCATACATGTTATGTCAAGATTAACGCCAACACAATAATTAAATAAATAATTCGAACGTGCAAGTGTATTTTATTACATGATAATGTACAAATCTTTGAAAACAGTTTACCTAACATTGTTTTATAACATGATATTATTTGAATTTCCGAATTGAGTTCCTTTTAAACAACATAGTAGAGCAGCGATGACTGCCCTAAAGAACGATAATAAATACAGATTTAATGAGAGTGTCACGGTACCGAACTTAAGCGGGATTGGTTAAAAGATGTGTGGCGGCCCGGTTAACTCAGTCGGGAGAGCATTCGCCCTGTAAGCAATTTGTTCCGGGTTCGAGTCTCGGACTGGCCGCACACTTTTTACCACCCGGCGAGAATGGCGCCCAACGTGGGACCGTGACGCTTGAAAGTTACGATTGCAGTTATCCATAGAACATGCCGTGGGTTCGTCGGGTTCAGTTATACACTGTGTCCTGTGACTCGAATTCGGGGACGAATTCAAACTTGTCACGGTACCGAACTTAAGCGGGATTGGTGAAAAGATGTGTGGCGGCCCGGTAAGCTCAGTCCGGAGAGCATTCGCCCTGTAAGCGAGATGTCCCGGATTCGAGTCCCGGATTGGCCGCACACTTTACAGCACCTGGCGACAAGACCAAGGCTGTTGATTAAGAGATTGTAGAAAACATGACTTATATTGTTATCAAAAGGAATAAAATTAAAATAAAACTCAATAGCGATTTAGGATACTCGATACACGAGAAGAAAACGAACGCGATGTGAGCGGTGATGGAGGAGGACGTCTATGGAAGTTGACGATGTGTAAGCTGTCGATCGATGTGTACAAAGGGAGTTTGAACGAATAAAAAACGGTCCACAATTAAATTGTATCATCAGACTTCTGTGATCACCCTCGTGAGAAAGGTAATGTACATAAACTAAGTAAAATAGTTCAAGCTGTTGTACTGGTTGTGTTTGAAGAAGCATGAAAGTACGCCGTCAGAAAAGGGAAATTGTTGCTAAATTTATAATGTAATCAACACTCAGCTATTAAATCAATCACACGTACACTTTGACATTCGTGAAAGCATCGATTATGGATTTTATTAATTTAGTGTGTAGAGCCTATTCCGTTAATAAACAATTACAAATATGTGCACTTCATTTAAAGAAAAACAGTTTTTAACAGTATATGTATTGTCGATAATGTCAACTCTGTCTATTAACAACTTCTAAGTATATTTTTTCCAATATTATTCTATATAAAATACGTTAACAATAAACCTGTGCAAAGTGCTCGTATGTAGACACTCGGATGATTTCGTCCACTTTCACAATCGGTAAGTATCCTCTGAGACAAAAAAGGCGCAGACATTGAACGCAGTTATGTATACGCAGGGCTGTTAATATGTAAATATAATAAGCGTAAGTTGAGTTCGATTGCTTCAGGAGACTTATATATTAAATATGACCGTTTTGGTGATACAGGCTAAGCAAGTGCATACAAATAAACACACATTTGAAAAATCACAACATTGCATCGCTCGTGTAGAAACATTGAGCCATCCGTTTGTTTGAGCTTTATTATGAATGTTTTAGGGACTAGCTACCTTTATATATCCCCTGCATAATATAGCTGACGCAAAATAAGTGCTGAGTTATAAGACGTGAGACGTGGTGTTTTTCGCCTTTTGTAAATTGTTTTGGCACATTGTGTCACAAATAAATCCCATACTTTAAAACAAAAGTAAGCAAATACTATTCAACGTGTACGTGCATATTCAATTTCAAGACATCTGGCTTCTGGACGATGTTTCAAACTTTCCATCCACGTATATCAAGCAAAACATTAACGCTTCAAAGGCGACGAAAGAAATATGTTGACGTATTGTCATTATCGAATCATTTAATGTCTGCCAATTTGCAAACTTTTGAGAAATACAGTAGATCTCTAAGTGCATTATAAATACGTAAAGTGTATCATGTCGTAGCTTTTGAGAAACCATGCGTTGTTAGAAAATAACAACATTATTTACTTACGCAATTTCTCGTTTGCTTTGATCGCAAATATTACCACTATGGTTTGTTTTATTTTAGACTAACATGACATCATGAACATAAGAGTTAAAAGATTACTAGTCAATGCTTAATATATGTATTGCTAGATATCTCACAGCTCAGGCGTTTTGGCTTTAACGTTTTGTTGAACTATACTAATGTGGTTTATCAACGAATTACATAATTGCTGGATTGATACATAGGTGATTTCTCTGGCCAAGTATTTTTTGGGACTAAAAAAAAGCTGCTCTGACGCAAGCTCACGAACATTCCATTAGTATTACCTTAATGTGCGATAAAAGCTAAATAGCGCGATATTTTTTTGAAAATCTCAAAATTATTATCACAGTCGATTCCTAACCTAAAAAACACACCAGACAATACACTTTTCATATTTAGAGTTTTATATTTGATATATTCGGTTAGAATCGAAGTACTTATACCTTCGTTTTATGTGCCAATACATATACACGCTGTTGTTCCGTGGCGATGTAACAACAAGGATGAAATCGCTATTGACTGTATGTATATGCAAACAAATATCGCTCGTCACTAACCGATAATACAGGCTACATTGAACATTAGTTCCCTTATTAGTAAATATTATTACCAGTCATGCAGGATGAATTCGTTTTAAGCACGAACTCCTTTTTTTACGCATAAGATGTGAGGTATCCGTGCATTTTACAATGCAGGCACACCCAAAATGTGTTACTCTTAAAGGTAAGCATTTTGTAAACCTGCTCATTTACCGGCATTTAAAAATGAAGGATACTATCACAAGAAATGTTTAAAAAATGTATTAAGTGCACGCGTACGAGTAAAACAAAAAATGAGGCATGCTTATATATGTAGTATTATCAAATCGGTGGTAATTAATCCAACATGTTATGATTTTTCCCATTACTAGATTTAAAATGCCGACAAATCAAAATGGTCACCGCCTAATGTT
>VMBQ01009048.1:0-35278 GCA_007657795.1 Dreissena rostriformis
ATTCTTGAAGGAGTAATATTACTGTATTATTCATTTATTGTGTAATATTACTGTTAAATTTAATCCTTGTTATATTTTCAGACTTAATCCCGCATCTTTAATCGGACATCTGTAATCCATCGTCAAGATAATCATATCTTCGTTGAATATTACCATCTTTATGTTTTAGAACTGAACAATAATAAAATTAATATTTTAAAACTAAGCTGTCTTGAGTTACCACAAAAATACAACCCAAATACCCAGAAGTTACAATAATACAGAAAACCTCATGTAATATATATTATGATTTACACGGAAACGGTCAATGCAAATCATTTAGGAGCTTTAACTGGTAAAGTCGGAACGTTTGCATTGCCCGCACCAAGGCGGTGAACTCTGTTGCTTTTAACAATGTTGTGTTTCGTGTTGTATTATTGTCTTGTATAGTAAAGACATTGTGTCAATAGTCTGAAATACAAACCAGCGTTCGTTTATACGAATTTATCGCCAGATAGTTTTTCTGGATTTACCGTATTAATACATATTTAAAGCATATTTAGTCACAAAACATCTTATAAAGTTAAGTCGAATAACATTTTAATTCATATTTTCTTCTCTTTTTTAAGTTCGTAATTCGTAATCATTCAATAATGGAAAGCAAAACGACAAAAAAGGTATTATAAATAACAAAAATGCTATTTTACAATAATCCCTGAAACGCATAATGCATATTAATATAATATAAGGGATGAAAGCATCCATATAACAGTCACATATTGCAGTTTGTTTTATAGTACACTTTACCACTTGTTGAGAATTTCTGTGTTGTTCATTTTGCACTGTTTCTTTCAAAGCGATGAATTTCAAATCAAGTGTGGCATTTGACATGCCCTTTAAACTTCTTTATGTCATTCATAATTTGCCGCGACTGTTCTTAGGCGTTGACCACCGTTTAATATTTATATTTAGAATTGTGTTTGTGTATATTTGTCCTATATGTTGTTTAGGTAATTGGTCACTCTGTTTCGAACTAAGCATTTTACTATTGATCGGTAGACTGGCTTCCCCGATTAATGTTTAACATGATCCCTAACTAATAGACTTTATTGAGAAAACATGGTGTATAAGTATATGTGTTGTATACTAATAGCTTGTTGTCTTTTAAAAACAATTAAGTACATACATATTAACTTATCTTTATCATAAAAACTATTCGAACATATTTTGCAAACAAATAACTTGATCATTGGAAAAATACAATGCAACTATTACACTTCGTATGCGCACGTACAAAGCAGTATAATTCTCTATGATGAGTTATTCAGATCGCCGTTGAATTTCATATAATTTAAACATAAAGTGGTCATGTAGACATGGTTACAACCAAAGAATTCGGAACTTCATATGTTTTCGTCCATGTACACATATTAATATATATAATAATTTGAACCGACCATAACTTTTTAGCAAGGAAAGAAATTACTGAAACTTAAATAATATATGTGTGTGTATAATCCTCCAATGGGATACATGTTGGAGTTAACGATTGTCATAGCAATTTTCAGAGGGCAGTTCATGTGTATATGTATAACATTCGTAAGCAGCAGCAACTTGCGTTTCCGAAATACTATTACTCAAACCATACGTTAAACGTATGCATTTCATCGTCTCAACATTTATTTCGTTGACAAAACATAAAGTTCAATTGCATGAACTTAAAAATTGTTTTTGCACAAAAAGGTCACACATAAACCAATACCTTATTTAAAACAATGAAAACGTTCCTTGGCATATTAGTAGTAGAATATTGCTTTGTTACAAAAATTAGTATATGGTGTACATGTGTTAAATGGCCGAACTAGATAGTAACTCCCATTTTGTATAATGCGAAACTCATATATGAACAATGTCACCATTTTAGTCAACACTGTATACAACCGCTAGAATTGTACCTGTTAAATGTCTCATTACCCCGCCCGTTTCTGCTTTTGAGTATAAGACACCATGTCGGTTTTGTCGACCACCAGTTAAATGTTATTCTCTACATACATCACATTATGCGTGCAATAAAGCAATTAACCGTATATGCTATGACATTAAATTAATTATAAGTGCGATTAAATTATATTCCTAGACCACCATAGAAATTGAATATGCTTATAAGTTTACAAGCCGTAAGATAGCTGTAAAAAAGCGTTTAATTACAAGAGTGTCATCTTTTTCAACAAATCTTCCGGGAGTCTCTACCAAGGCAATTACGTTATAATTTACGTTATTATAAAGCGTAATTAGAATGACAAATAAGTACAGCTTTTAGTTTTATTTATCTCAATGACGCATGTATTTTGTATTATACAATATAAATCTGACAGGTAGTCTCACTCTCACTAAAAACCTTGACACACTAATAGCTACGTTAACAACGTGATATCGCTTTTTGATTTAAATAAAAAGGAAAAGTATTTAATAATTATAATTTGTAGTTAAACTTGTGTGACTTTGATCAAACAGATAAATAACATTGCTATCCGAAATAAAGTGCAAGTAATTTTATTTCTGTCAGGGTTTTAAGGAAGTTTATTAGAATAGCTACCGAAGCGTTTACGTAAATACAAGAGGGTGTATTAGAATCACCACATAGGTATGTTCGTAAAAACAAACTTGTCCCACGAAGTACTACTCCAACAGTTTTCAACGTAAAAAATCAACACGTGCATGTATTTGTTCTTACAATACGAAATTGTTAAATCATATTCTACGTAAACAAGCTGACGTTGAACCCGTTTTGTTCAGCTCGCAGTTGCTATGACATAATTATTGCAACAACAACAAAAACAGCTAAAAGAAACGACTTTGTTGAGTCGTAGCTATTTGTTACTATTGTGAATAGCTTAAATTTGATCTACTTCAAGAATAAGTAAATTATTTGGACAACATTACCAATTTGCTTATCAATTACACGTTTATTGTTGTTCTCTATGAACATTGGCATATCGACCATGCCTTAAGACGTTATTGAGGAGAATCGACGGTTAACATGTATTATACCATGTGGGGATGACACCTATTGAGTATAGATTTGATATACGGTCAACTTGTCCTCGTGATATCAGCGAATGGAAAACTCATTGATATTGACAAACCCCTTATTATGTGTTTAGATAACCGTATAATTATAATCAAATGAGGACAACTGCCTTTATCTTAAGACTTAAAACAATAATGTATATGTAAGAAAAAGATGTGCACTCATCAGACACATTATATTTTATTAAAAAACAAATGGATGTTGTTTATTTCACAGAAGATGCTTATAAACAAACACTTACTGCTTTAAGCCTATACAAACTAGAAAAAAATTATCAGAAGAACGAACATATTGATGGAGGCATGAGCGATGAATATATGGTTCTAGTTGTACATGCATATTTTTAGAGGAGCAACACATGCCTATGTATTTTAGAACGTTTAGTATAATTCCATTACACTACTGTTATTGTTGTTTAAGAGTTGTCAATTGTATTTATTTAGGTCAACGATTAGTTTATTGATTTAGTGTTTTCTTTTTTTTTTCACTAGACATGACATTATTTGAACGTATTTCTCTTTAGTGTCGTAAAGACTTTTTTTATCCCGTGCAGATGACAAGGTCTTATTGAGATTTGCCCAGCGATTCCTTTGCTATTATGTAATCGTAATTACGTCTTACTGTGGATTGAACGTTCAATTATTTATGTGTTGGGTTAGGAAGTATAAATCGTCTTTTATACTAAGTATAAAAAGGTTTCGACTTAAATAACAACAGCGGACGTTGATAGGAGTGTATGTGCTAGAGATGTATTCTTCTTGAATTCAGACGCGCTAATTCAAGACAAATGATCACCTTGCCTTTATGGTAATGTATACACTATATGACAACACATGCTTACTAAATATTAAAACTATGTTCATTAAATGTGTAAACACTATTTTATACTTATTTTAACATGATGTTGAAACAACTACTTAACACAATCATCAGTACATTGATGCTTATTAAACGCGTTTGCAATACGTGCTTTATATCGTTGACACACGGTCTAAAGTTTAATATAACGGGCGCTGATTGTAACAAAGGACCAGCTAATGTATGTTGTACATTTGACACTCAGTGTCTTACAAAACCATACATAATATTCCTCTAAACTGGTCTTTGCGAGTTAAAAACCCAGACGAGTATTGTTCACATACATCAAATGTATGTATATCGATCAAATAAAAATATATATACTTTCTTTTGTATATTTGAAAATGTTATAGTTTAAAGGTCGAAATACTGTAAGATTATGATTTTTTTTTAAATGTGAAACAAGGTTAAAGCATCATGTTACTCCATATGTTCATAATATCCGCGAACAATAATGTGTCTCATCAAGGAACATAATAAGGAATAATTAGGAATTGCCAAAATTATTAACACGTCCTTGATGAAAGAAATATCAAGGTATTAACATAACTATTCAATGAGACCCTTATATTCTTTAATGCATTATCCCACATTATATATATTGTTCATGTGGAGCACATATGCAACGTTTTTCTTTAATTCAAATGGTGCCATTTCAGCTATCGTCAGATTCAATAACAACTGGCTCTACGTTTGTCTCACCTCGGAATAACTGCGTTAAATTTGCATAATAAATATTTGAAGCTATATCAGAAACCAAAATAATTTGTGCGTGAATTTTATAAATTGCTGTAAAATGCAGTCTTACATTGCAAAAAAAAAACAGGAAAATGTCCTTTTGCACATGTGTTGTTCCTGTTATTCAATATATTTATCTTTAATAAATATCAATGCGTTGATGTTGTATATCGTTCTGTATTGCACACACACTAATTGATATCATGACAATGTCTATGGAGTTTCTAGTTTCCCAGCCTCATTATAAGAAAACGTTGTTTGTCATGCCGCTTAATTTACGCTTCATGTAATTGCTCATTGTTTTGTTACATTGAGCCTTTATCGTTTTTTTTAATCAATATAAACATCGGCAAATCGTGATTAAACTGCAACGGTGTATTTCTTGACGACGCTTTTCAACCTATTACTCACAGACAATACAAATTATTCGCCCACGCTTACGTCTAGATGTTCTGCATTAATGGCAATCCATGCAATTTCCGACCAATTATTATAGTAGTTATGTTTCTATTTCCGCCGTGAAGTCAGTCAGTGTACTTTCAAAACATTGCGTGAGTTGAACATTCAAATATATGGCAGTTATAAATAATACTCGAATCGGAACAGACCCAATTGCGTACCAACACTTACATTACATGGTGTTGCGGCAAGTTTAGGGATATGTTCCCAATAATATAGAATGTTCGATAATTTGTCTATAGGTAACACATACACATATTTTGTGCAAACTGACAAAAACATATCTTCACCAGCTTGTTTTTAATGTTGTGTTTCCTCACGCAATCTGCAATATTAAACAAAAATATTTCTTATCTTTAAAAAACGAATTATTATCAATTGAAAACGTTGAAACTGGCAAATTCACTATATTACATAAATGTTATGAAATATAGTAGATACTATTTAGGTAACAGTAGTTTTCTTTAGTTTCTATACATTTAACAAAAAATGGTATTCATTCTCAATTCAACCATATTACACCTTGTACATACTCGTTCATTTCTTGGAATAGTTCTATATCTACCTGCTTCACTGAATAGTGAATTTGCAGGACAGCGAATTCTAGTCAAACAAATTCTATCCCTAGCATTTACCACACTATCTAAATAGTTTTCAAAATCAAAATATGATTTGAATAAACGATAGGTATCAAGTTTGGGCAAGTTATCAATATATCACTAAACCATGTTTCTAAACTGATATCCTGTATCTTTGAACATGTGCCAAGTTTTAGGAATATTTGTCATCAACTATTGCGTCATTATAGAATACAAATGCACCTCGAATTATTGATTTTGAAAATATATCATTAATTTATATTCTAAGAGCTTTAATGAAGCCTTTCTTCCTGGAAAATATCACTGTTGATACAATACATAACATCAACATGTCTTTTTTACATGGATGTGTTCTTATAATGAAAAACATATCCCATAACACAAATTAAAAGCCATGTTAAAAGCCATGCTGTTATAATGCATAATAATTTATTAATAGAATGATGATGGACGGAGAACATGCATTTGATGCTGATTTACAATCCAGTTAAACATAACTCGTCTCTAAACGACTGGTCTTCTTCGTGTTTTACAAAGTGCCGAAATTCACCGCAAAATGGACCTACTTACTGAACGCAAAAAAAATAACTCCCAGAACATATCATGCGTTATACATATACGTAAATGCAATGGTCTCCATTGATCGTAAAGGAAAACGATATGGCATCATTTACAAAAGTATATCAAATTAATATTGAAATGTCGTATCCCTGTAATAATTGTGTTCATAACCGTGTATACATATTAATAACAGCTTATCTTTACATGAATACAATATGTCATGTGTTAAAAATAAACTGCCTTAAACAAATAAATCAATTATAATTGACCAATTTCTTCTTCGTTTTTCTTAATTATTTGTATGTTCAAGTTATCATATATATATAATTGTCAAATGACTTTAATGTGGTATTCAAGTTTCCTTCCAATGCATCTATACCACACTTATAGTGTCTAATCGCACATGATATGCCCGTACTTATTGATGTATCATAGTGATTTAAAGCCACACCAACGACTACTTCTAATATCATAATACAGTAACAATGTAAATATGTAAGCAATCTTAAGTCGGGTGCAACATTTTACACACATCGCTGAGCTTAATTATCCTAAATTTTCCTAAACAATTAATATATATGACTGCGAATTTTAACACAATGTACCTACTCTTCGTATTTGTGTCAAATTCTTTATTGGAAAATAAATCCATAAAACAGTGTCTGCAATTGAATTCGGTATACACATTAACATTTGCATTGTTGACATATGTAGTTTTTGTAATTGTCATTTATCACGAATCTATTTCTGAGGCCACCGTCTTATATTGATTCAGAGATGTTTGTCTTCAAAATCTGAAATTCTTTTGACAACAAATAGTCTAACATGTATTTTTTTTTTCACCAATTTGTTCAGGTGTTGACCAGTATGTTGTTTTCATCAACGTATACACATTTATAATTCAACCTAAAAACATGAAACTTCAGAAACATTTGAGGGAAATACATTCTTGAAAGATGTTTCAAGTGTTTAATTCATTGCGATTGTCGACGATTCGGGACAATTTATGGCAATTGGTATAATATGGTATTGAACGAGTTTTGAGTGTGAGATTTATTAGCAAAATTAGCATTTTTCGGGGGAGAAAAACGGTCTGATTAAACATACTTGCTGCCATGCATTTGTTATGGTGTGTATCGCCTTGTGTTTTTAATACGTGAGTATGGTTTCCGTTGTTTCACATTCGCCGGAGCTTTTTAAACGTATTATGATCTCTATGTATTTTTTGTATGATTTCTTCTTTATCATATCGGTATTTTACCTAGAAACTGGTGGGTACTAACATAATAATATCGCATCGTGGTCAAATATATCTTTTAGAACCAAAAGCGGAATTTGATTTGGTAAATTAGACGAAAACAGATAATTGAGATTCCGAAAACGTACATCACGTTGATAATGTGGTTGATTCAAGTTGACGAATGATTAAATCTGTACAATATCTATTTTAACGCCGTAATTGTTCACATTTGTTCTTTAATGGTATTAACTATCTTAATCACATCTTCATTACGTATAAAGCAGGTACATGTTAAGTGTGTGTTATTTTCGTGTAATTACTATATATATAATCAAAATATAAATACAATATGTGTACGGATTGAATGCGATTCTACAACAAAACAATTCAGAGACGACTTTTCTGTGTAGATTCAGGCAGATATATGCCGCTAAATCATTCTTGAGAAGACAGTGAATTACAACATTCGAGGAACCGGATCAAAATATTCGCCATCGAAGAAAATGGGAGGTATACCCAACACAAAGGCTGGTCAGTGGCGAATATTCATAAATGTGTTTAGCTTTAAAAACACTTTACCGGATGTCACTTAGCTTGCAGTTTATTTTGATTCGACTGGTAACCAAAAAGAAGATAACCTTTTCATAAGTACGAGAGTTACATGTACATCGGATGGTACGGAAAGAGTTTGCGTTTTTCAAGACAAAAGTTTGCTATTCTTCGAAAAATCCACGAACATAGTGTGGCTTGTACACGTCTACTCGACGATGTCTGTCGTTTCTAAAGAGTTTCCACATTGGATTGCGTGTTTAGTTTCCCGATTAAAGAAAGCCTTCTGACTGCGCCGTGGCCTTATAAGGTGTATTTAGAAACAGCATACTTGAAACATTATGTCATAATAGTTCGACGGCCAGTGTTGTGTTTCCATGTCTCTTCGAACCTTGTTTAACTTTAAACTAATCATCACTTTTTACCTTTTTATTGTTTGTCAATATACGTATATGTCACGAAAATGAGCAACTATATTAAAGATATCATAGAGTTTATGTCAAAGTTATTTTGCAATAATTAAATTATGAGCTTATATAATTCAATGTTGCCAAACAACTAATACGAAATGTTTCAATATAATGAAATGGTACTCCTTAGAGAATTCTACTTGGAAATAACAGTTGTGAACATGTATTGAAATACTTAAGTGAAAATACCGTATTTGTTTAAATAAAAGTCGCATTGCTCCAGCTTTATAAAATACAATATTATATACGATATGATATAATTAGACTATTTGGTTTGATTGACAGTCACATTGATGCCTATACACTGTTATGTAGACTTCATTTATAATAAACACTTTCGAAGATGTAACGACTAAAGTATCGGTAATAACAATAATGGCTTCCAAGACAAACATACTAAATTCCTCAAATTGAAATGAAAACTATTTTAAAGAACAATATGGACATTCCAAGCTTATAATCGTGTATGGATTGTGTTGATCGACTTAATCACTTGAATGAATTGATTAAATATGTTGCTTTTATGATCACTCGAATACTACTTTGATGCTTACCAGAAAAGACCAGTTGTCCCAAGCAACTATATTGCCCTAAATCTGCACCAGTTCCCTTCTATGTTTCGTTAAAACAATTAATACAATATTTATGTCCATGCATGATAGATATAGTACACAAAGGAAACATATGTTTTTCATGTTACACCATAAAGGACTGTTAGTTCATTGAATTAACAAATGAGCAACTTGATGTATGTACGTTACGATTGTAAACAAGATTACTACCGCAGTGAACAGTACGAAAACATAATTATGTATCCATCTTCAGATAGAGTGCTCTGCCATTCTACCCTTCAACAAATATTTCATGAAGTTGAAAATGTTTTGGGTAATCATGTTTTGTAATTACCGCAACAACTGTATACATGAATGCATTTCAATCCACAATACTCGGTTTAAATTTAAGCCTTAGACTATATTACTATTTCTCATACAAATAAAAAAGTCAAGAATAAATAAGCTTACTACAGTGCGTATTTGCAGTTTTTGTAATTTGACTTAAAAATAAGATATCAACGTGAATGTTTCACCAGGGTAGATTAAATTACGCTGAAATAAGCAAATCTCGTATACATGGGTAACATTGTGTCACTTAAAATTAAGCTTCCTGAACTATTAAATGACAATATTTAGTTATATTACATTAACTGTTTAAATAATTAAACTCATGTTATAACATATAAAAATAAAAAACTTACAGATGTAACTTATGCTATTTGCGGCATACTGTTTTTTTTATATACTATGCAATGATGTTGAATTAACCAAAGGACTAATTCAACACAAGTCATGCAATTATAAATCTGCTTCTTTTAAATAATCTTATAAAAAATGTCAATATCTCCTCAGATTAAAGCATGTTTTGTTGAATGGCGCAAACGGTCTCCGAGGATTTCTGACATTACGGTAACAAACACTTCATTTTGAATCGATGAACACGAGTTACGTTTCAGTCTAAAAATAATACACTAGTGCTAAGTGCTCTTCCATCAACCAACAAAATAACATACCAATATTTCTCAGTTATATTCTTATAAAGGATGTTTGATGTACAAAAAAATAAAATAAGACTAAGAATAAATTGGCATTCATCGTTAAAAAAGCTCTGACATTAGTTGCGTCCTTTAGAACTATGCCCGTTAATCAAACGCGCATTCAAGGAACATAGCAATTGATACAAACAATTATTTTATGCCATCATTGAAGGTAAAATGCATGCTCATGTACCAACCACTTGTATGCGGTTACTTAAATGTTTATCAACAAACACGCATTCATTTTAGAAACATATAATATCGAAGCACGTGAAACATGTATTGTATATGCAAGTGATGCATATTTTCAAACTTAAACAGATAACTGTGAAATTCCTGAAGTACGTTATGGTGCACTCTTACATACATTTATATTTCAGGAAATGGAAAACTCCCCCTCTTCTTATTTTCATTTTTTTATTATTTATACATCCCACAGGTAAGTCTTCCATTTATCCAAAATGTAAGTCGTGTTATTTTTAAATCCCAGAGGTTAGTCTTCTCATATATATTTCTTATGTAAACATTTCAGAGGTAAGTGTTTTTTTATATATGTATAAAACTCACAGGATAGTTGTTCGTGTATAATTATGTTTTTTATAAACGCCAAAAGTGAGTCTTATAATGATTCAAGACGCTGATTTTGAAATCATTTCTATTGTAATTTACGAATATCAACGTCGACATTAACCATTTGCCTCAAGACAAAGTATGAACTAAACAGACACTTTTACAAAAATAACATTACAACATAACTTAACACACACTTGGACAACGATGATAGTATTAAGGTAGTAAAAGGGTAAGATAAGGTAAGTTTTGGAGTTAAAGAGTTTATTCAACATATATAAGGCTTTAAGCCCATGAGTACACACATACTACAACACAATATATTTATAAATGGTCAATGACGAACACAATTTTTTAAAGAACGTAGATCAAAATCTTAATATAACACATTTGAATACACGTTACAGTATTTTTTTTTATATAGAGTAGATAAATAGATGAAAGTACTTGGAGACAAACTGTTAATAATATAATTCAGCTCTCAATTTAAAAGCTTTATAAACAAAAATGGATCTATTTCGTACACTTGTTGCATCGTCAGTCTGTAAGAGGTAAATAAACTTGATCATGTTTGTGTTTTTCCAATAGTATGTATGCATGTACTTCTTAGGTAAATTAATAAATATTGGGCATTCAAGTAAAGAATGAAATTCGCCCTCAAGAACGTTTCCGTGTTTGCATTTTCTATTTTGAAAAGGTATGTTTTCGGTAAGTTTTGAAAGTTTTATTCCAAGTCTTAAATTCTTTTTAATAATTTGCTTTCTTTAAGGTTTGTTTGCTTTTTTATATAATATATTTACCCCTTAAGTCCAAGAGCAGAGTGTTTAAAAAAGTTGATCACGTATTGTTAACTGTAATTTTTATCTCAATGCCAGGAATTTCGTTTATATTTTGATGATTGTAAATGGGTAGCGCATATTGAATTTTAATATCATCATTTTTTTTCTTGTACATACACGATGTATAACAGAAGAGAATTACAATGTTTACAATTGGCCTGATTTATGAGACAAAATGTTAAAAGTTAAGTTTAAAGTAATGATTTAGTGATCAGATTGAAGACTTGATACAATTTTAGTTGATTTAAAATATTGCAAGAAATCAGATGTGATTACAAATAGATCCAGCTTTGCCGGTTGTATTGGATTTGTTCTTCGCAAGGTAAATCGTTTGTTTGACTGGTTATGTTGATGGACAGAATCTACAAGATTGAAGCATTCAATTAATTGAAATTTTTCTCATTTGTATTTAATAATGTTTATGTCTCGCATGTATAGTCAATTACACGATGATCGTAACGGTACTAAAACAAGTTTTAACATGCATGGTACTTCTCTTTTTCAGTATGATATTTTTGCAAAGACAATCTTGGGGAAAGATTATATTATTCTTGAATCATTATAATATTGGTCATAAATAAAATATAGTCTAGTTTTCAGAAACGTGATCATATTTCATCGTGTTTACATGACAACGGAAGTTATAGTCTCTGAACATGGCTTTTATTATGCTTTATAAGGATAATTAGGCTTTTAAACAGCACGGGTTAAGAATAGTTCACATGTTGCTCTTGTCGCCGTGTCAACTCCACAGGATTGGCAACAGTGACTAACAACAGCAGCAACTTTTATTTCAGCGATAAAGCGTACAGTTAAGCTTCTAGCCTACACTTGTGAATTATAAAGATACTTCTGGCTCAGATGACTGCATGTATTCGTTGATAAAGGAGGAAGCAATCTGTTAATAGTATTGAGATTCATTAATAGTATGCAATTGGTAGAATTGTAGCGTTCAATTAATTGATTGAACACTTAAGTATGGATATGGTTTTGACGTATTAATGATGATATGACATGATTATTTGATCAAATAAAGCAGGAGAACTAATCTTGTGGGTTTGAATAAAAATGTTGCCCCCAGGTAAAGTGTAAATTTATTCACTTGATGTCCTCTAGTTAGGGAATTGTTAGGAAATTCAGTAGCTGTAAAGTGTTATCGTGTGGTAGGCAAAATGTAAGGAATTTGAGTATAAGGAAACAAGTAGCGAGTATCGTTAATTTCATGGTGTTGTTACCCTATAGGAGTCTTGCGATAGAGTCAGAAGTAAATGAGACAAGTTAACATCGTTTCGGTCGCAATAATTACTTAGATAGTGAATAAGAGACGACATACCTGTGTTTGCGCAAGGTTTACAGTTTGTGGCATTGAGAGTCACATAAATACATATATTTTATTTTCCGCTTTAAGGTATGTTCCTTACTCGAGAAAACATTGACATTTTGTTTACCTCTAGTAGGCGACCAAGGACAATTGTAAGTGCCTTGGTATGCAGGGGCATGTTTATGTGAAAGATCATTTTGTGCTTTGTAAAACAAAAACTTAAGTAAAAAGCTGGTCATAGTTGCTAAATAAACGTTAAACTAATGCTGGATATGAACGGTTATGTATAACGAAGGTTACCTTATCAAATCTGCAATATTATGTCAAGCGTAATCACACACAATTCAGTTATTATCTGTATGGAGGGCTTTAAAATGATCGAAGTATGTGGTACGTACCGTATATTCAAGTATTAAGGTTTATTTTGACATAATTACAATGCGACATATTCAAAAACATGTGCGTAATTGAAATATCCGATACATTACTGGTAATAACATATTCGTTTTGTTAACACTTTAGAACAATACTGGCAAAGTATTTTGAACTGTTTGATATAATCATGAGTCTTGCTCTAGTGTTAGTCATAATGATAGCAGCTTGTTGTGTTAACACTCAAAAGTAATAGTTAACTGTCTGTGATTTTGTTTTTGTCCGATTTCGGCTAATAGGCACATCGAACCGGTTAGCGATCCTAAAATATACTTTTCAAGTATAATACTCTGCTTCTTTAAACAACACATACGGCTTATTACTAATACCGGTATAAAAATTGTCTGAAACAAACAGAAAATGGTGTCCTAAAAAAAACAACTAAAACCCTTCGTAAGCAGCGTGCAGTGAATTAGTTTGTAATCATTGGCAGCTTGAGAATTTGTCAAACGGTATGTCAATGTTTATGTTTAGGGATATTTGCACATACTTGTTCATGTATATTTATACATTTTTAAAATAGTACTTTAGCACATATTCGTATTTGGAGTTTTCTCTTTTATTCGTTTTATGAGACTATTGTGCTATCATCCAATTTACGTTCTACAGTCTTACAGGTCCGTTACTACATAAACAACGACAAAATACCCCACCGCTGTAATGTAACATCGATCGATATTAAAGTCCAATACTATAAGAGTGTCTGGTTAATGTTAAACAAGACGTAGTTATATGAACAGATAAATGATATGTTTTTAACAAAAAAGGGTACGTCAGCAAATGCAGTAATTAAAATTAAAATAAATATTCAATTTTAAATTCAAAACCGTAAGGTTTTATTATCCCGGTTTCAAAAGCGCTTATACAATATGGTTATTGACATTGGTATTCCTAACACAAATTAAAAGTAAGTTTACGTTCCCTTACTTACGAAAATGTGCCGAGTTCCGTTTGCGTTCATGTTTCCCGTTGCAATATTTACAGCAAAAACAATGTGAAATACGGTATATTGAGCTACGTCGTAAAAAGGTGTATAAATACGTCTTAATGAAATACGAACACAAACTCCTTAATTAAGTGCTCACAGTACAGCTCCGTTAGTGTACAAAGACACAATAGATATGAAATATCGGCTATGGCTTCTATGTAAATGAAATGTCTGTATTTCTCTCCCAAACGTACAGACTGTCCTGCAAGGATAATGAATAATTCATATACTAATATTGTTAGTAGTTCTGCAACAACAATGCAGTGAACGTTTTTGTATCGGCGTAAACTTGTTGTAAACTTGTTCGTCAAACATATTATCGAAGCAGAAATTATTTCATTGATCTCGACATAAAGACATAACATGACTTCTTTATGTGTACATGTTGGTTTAGAATAAAAAGTGACATAAACATTGTATATATATCGATTTGAACACGCTTTCATTTTAAATTGCGCTGACAATACACATATGAGTTTGTGTGCGATGGTTTCTAAAATAAATGTAGGGCTTCATTAATATGAGAATCACGTGTTTTTACGTGCAGATGTTGTTTACAATTGAGTGTCCTTCAGTGTACTATTGATGCACTTTCAAAAGATCGAAATGTTTTGTGATGCATATCTGCCGATGCAAGTTGGTAAATGACTATCAAACAACAAATCTGGCATCACTTATTGAAAAACTCTTATATATCAGAATATTTGTATAAAGTAACATTACTTCTTGTTTTGTTCCTTCCGTTGATAATGTTTTGTATACTGATAAATGTGTATGTGTTGAGATTAATGGTCAAAGTAAATTATATCTCTTTTTTTGGTTATGAAAACAAATAATATATATTATATAGAACCATTGGTATGCAAACATCACAGTACCAATGCAGAGCCGAATTCACATACAACTCTGGATTCGGTGGTTGATTATATAACCATTGGTATGCAAACATCAGAGTACCACTGCAGAGCTGAATTCACATACAACTCTAGATTCGGCGGTTGATCTGTTTAACGTCATGCACGTTAAGTATACAGAGAGGATGATGCTGGAAACTGATGTGCTTCACAGCCTTGCAATACAAAGCTGAATACAGAGCCAGGTCTGTATTCGAGGCGACAATTTGAAACATGTTGGATTTTAAGGAATCCAATTAACTTCATAAGGCAGTACAGACTTGATAAATCTTAATTAAAAATGGCTTATATAACGACATTAATGCCTTTGCCAAAAAAGTATGAGTCCCCAGCGAAATATTATGTGACCGATGTTGCACTAATATATGACATCTCTCGGAATAATTGTCGATGAACAATGTTATGTAGCTTTTTTTTCCAATATGTATTAATTGTGCGTTACTTTTTATTTATAATGTAAAATATTAAATACTAATTTGGAATATAGCATTATTTATTATATATTCTATATTACACAATACTAGTAAAATGCGAGTTTCACATTTTTGTCTCGAAACCTTATTTATTAATAAGTTAAAACCATGTTTATCGTCGATGCATTACCGAACATAAAATGTTTTGTAACAACTTTAGTACAATACAGCAAAGTCGTTTAAACCGTGGTTTCATATAATCATAAGTCTTGCTCTAGTGTTGGTTATAATGATATCGGCTTTTTGTGTAAACATTTTACATTTTACTGCCTGTAATGCGGAAACGAACAGCCAACTTCAAAATAAAAATATTTAATAATAATTTAATTCATTAAGTATTACTACTTCGATAAAGTCATTCCATTGCGTTAAATTATTTAAAAAAGAAATGACTGTTACCCAATACGTTGTTGCATATGCAGGTGAAAATTACTGTATGTAGCCATCATTGGGGAGATCACGTAATCATGTGCGTATGCCGTAAGCGTTGCATGCATCTATTTAGCTTCAGTATTAGACCGTTCGATACCATTTATATAAACTTTGATAGCAGATGGACGCAGCAGAAAACTGTTAAATACTATACATGTTTTTTTCTGTCCCAGTCGTGTAAAAAGTTAGACGAATCTATTAAAATAGGTACTTAGGTATGTTACACATTTGTTAGAATACTACACTGCGGACGAAATTATCTACACGCGATATACACAACTCTCTTGATTTCTCAGTGTAGACGTACGGGAGGTGGGAGATATAATGCACAACTTTTATTGATGTGAATTCCAAGTTAGGTTCGAATCCGCCAGCGGCACATTATACTTTAATTTATTATTATGTTTTGAATACAAAAACGTTTTGGTGGACCAATTATGTTTTTTTTTATTTATTTAACATTATTTGTACTTTATTTATTCTCCACTTAATAAACGTATTGTGTTATGTAAAAGATATTAAAATTAAGTCGGTATTAATCCATTTAAGTAATATGGGATCAATGCATGTAATTTGTTGTACAGTCCGATCACTACCGATCAACAGTCACCAACAATTACCAACATTCATCAACAGTTTTCAACAGTCTTCAACAGTCACCAACAGTCATCAACAGTCATCAACAGTCATCAACAGTCATCAACAGTCATCAACAGTCATCAACATTCATCAACAATCATCAATAGTCATCAACAGTCATCAACAGTCATCGACAATCATCATCATCAATAAAAAGTCATCAACAGTTATCAACAGTCATCAACAGTCATCAGCATTCATCAACAGTCATCAATAGTCATCAACAGTCATCAATATTCATCAACAATCATCAACAGTCTTCAACAGTCTTCAACAGTCATCAACAGTCATCAACAGTCATCAACAGTCATCAACAGTCGTCAACAGTCTTCAACAGTCATCAACAGTCATCAACAATCATTAACAGTCATCAACAGTCATCAACAGTCATCAGCATTCATCAACATTCATCAGATGTACATGTATACGTTTTGGCCATGGAAATAAAACGATCAGTCTGAATGCATATGCATCACAATATACACAAAGTGCAATTTCAGCGGCACAGACAGGGAATGAACCGTATTATAGCATTGGGTATTTATTCTAGGCGAGGAACCTATTGCCAAACATCGAGGCACATGGCAAATTAATTAAATAAGAAACACAAACGACCCAACACAACGTCAAACTTATAGAAGTTGTTTCGATAATGCGTACTTTGACAATAAACATTCCCGTTGCCATCTTGACTGAAAGTCAATCTGAAATTAAATCTACTAAATTCAGTGCAATCCGTCTGCAAATGTTGCCGAAATAATATATTCATACCTGTTATATTGGGTGTAAGTGCCAATGATACGCTGGCAACCTGAATGTTATCTTGTTGTGCCCCTAGAGATTTAATTATATGACAAGTTTTGGTCTGTGAAGCTTAATACATTCTATTGAGTTTGCTTTCAGCATCCAAGTGGAATACTACATCCAGGCACCGGAGCCAGGTTACTTTTGCTAAATTGTCTATAGTATAACATTAATAACTGATCTTGTAATATCTGCTGTGATGAACAATACATCATGTAGATGAACATGTCGATTACGAACACAGTTCTTACGTATATTTAACATGTATGCACTATCCGTGTCTCGAACCTTCACAAATAATCCTATATAGCAGGNATGTGAATTCCAAGTTAGGTTCGAATCCGCCAGCGGCAACTTTTACTTTAATTTATTATTATGTTTTGAATACAAAAACGTTTTGGTAAACCAATTATGTTTTTTTTTGTATTTATTAAACATTATTTGTACTTGATTTATTATTATTCTCCACTTAATAACCGTATTATTTTATGTAAAAGATATTAAAATCAAGTCGGTATTAATCCATTTAAGTAATATGGGATCAATGCATGTACTTTGTTGTACAGTCTGATCACTACCGATCAACAGTCACCAACAGTTATCAACAGTCTTCAACAGTCACCAACAGTCTTCAACAGTCACCAACAGTCATCAACAGTCATCAACATTCATCAACAGTCATTAACAGTCATCAACAGTCATCAACAGTCACCAATAGTCATCAACAGTCATCAACAGTCATCAAAAGTCATCAACAGTCATCAAAAGTCATCAACAGTCATCAACAGTCATCAACAGTCATCAACAGTCATCAATAGTCATCAACAGTCATCAACAGTCTTCAACAGTCTTCAACAGTCTTCAACATTCTCCAACAGTTATCAACATTCATCAACAGTCATCAACAGTCATCAACAGTCATCAACAGTCATCAACAGTCATCAACAGTCATCCGCATTCATCAACAGTCATCAACATTCCTCCGATGTACATGTATACATTTTGGCCATGGAAATAAAACGATAAGTCTGAATGCATATGCATCACAATATACAAAGTGAAATTTCAGCAGCACACACAGGGAATGAACCGTATTATAGCATTTGCTTTTTATTCTAGGCGAGGAACGTATTGCCAAACATAGAGGCACATGGCAAATTAATTAAATAAGAAACACAAACGACCCAACACAACGTCAAACTTATAGAAGTTGTTTCGATAATGTGTACTTTGACAATAAACATTCCCGTTGCCATCTTCACTGAAAGTCAATCTGAAATTAAATCTACTAGATTTAGTGCAATCCGTCTGCAAATGGTGCCGTAATAATCTATTTATACCTGTTATATTGGGTGTAAGTGCCAATGATACGCTGGCAACCTGAATGTTATCTTGTTGTGCCCCTAGAGATTTAATTGTATGACAAGTGTTAGTTTTGGTCTGTGAAGCTTGATACATTCTATTGAGTTTGCTTTCAGCATCCAAGTGCAATACTACATCCAGGCACCGGAGCCAGGTCACTAGTGCTAAATTGTCGATAGTATAACATTAAAAACTGATCTTGTAATATCTGCTGTGATGAACAATACTTCACGTAGATGAACATGTCAATTATGAACATAATTCTTACGTTTATTTACATGAATGCAATATCCGTGTCTCGAACCTTCACACATAATCCTATATAGCAGGCGAGTTTAATATTTAACGTACAAAAACATGTCAGGGTCAGAAATGCCATGTTATACGATCATATACGTTCGTATCAATGTCTAAAACATAATGATTGAAACCCATCAGACATTAGAGCTTGTCATCTTGGTACAAACGTTATTATAAAATTCGCATGTGTTAATCCGACAGCTGTCTTTCTTACAAAATAACTTTTTCGGAACTAAACATTTTGGAAAGAACTTATTCCTATCATTGAACCTATGAATGGATGTATTTTAGCATACATATATAATTGTTGTAGGACAAAACTGAAAGTGTGCACGTTTGAAATGAAATTGGCTTGCTCCGGAAATTGTTGTGGAGATTGTCAATGAGAATATGCAATTGGATTTGATTTGCAAATCATTCTTAAGTGTCTAATATGGGTCGCACAACAGTAACTTCTTACAACACAAGAAACGACAACATACATGATATGAATGTATTTTATCGTTTATGTAAATAGCTTAGGACTGCGAGAGACCGTAATTCTGATGAATGATGTGGCCAGCGAATATACAGACCAGCCAGCTGAAGCCCTATTTGCTTTAAGACATGCGCGAGCTTTAGATTAGTTGCTGTTTATAACGTTATTTTTTTCTAAGACCCCTTATACAATCGTCTCCTAAATCCTTAAGACACAACACCACAATAACCGTTTACACACTTTTATTTAAAGTTTGTCCGTTTTTTATCGTATATTGGTTTATTCCACAATATTATTTTAAGCTCAGTATTTAGGTGAAATGAATAAATGAATAATCTTATACGAAAATATAAGCCCGTCACGAACTCCTATGACACCGCAAACTTGGAATAACCTTAAGCGGTTCTTCGGTACAACTGACACGCTGGAATTATTATCTCCCGGACTTTCTACAAAAGTACTCTGACCAGACGGTGATCAAACTTTAATAACACCATATGTGTTCGGCAACCATAATTACGTATAATCAGACATTGGTGAAATTGCTTACTTCTATTCAGCCAGTTCCGCGCGAAGGAAATACATTTAACAAGCTGGAATTCTGTGCATCGTAGGCAAACAGTCTGGTCACTAGCTACCTTGTCCGAAATAAAGTCACGTAAGGGTTCGTGGTCTCATTACCGGACTGTATGGTTCATCTTTGATGATAATAGTGTAGTAAAAGTTATTCAAGTTCTCAGTTGCATATAGCGTTTATGTTTTCATTTGGTATGTAAACACTCTTTATAATGTCATATCAAATATCTTAGATCAATATAATATTACTCATCATTTAGAAGCAGTATGTCTGGGTAAACGTATTGTCAAAGGTGTACATCACATAAGAATAAAACATTGGATACAATCAAACAAGCTTCAACTGAAATTTAGTGTGTCAACATTATCATTACTTTTTCTTTTATAATGTCCAGAACAAGAACACTATGCTTGAAAACAAATATCAGACACTGTCGTTTTGAATTGTTCTTTTAACCCTCCAATGGACAGTAACTGTCTGTTTGCTTTCATGTGTTGGTAAATAATTACTGCTCTAAAGCTGTATGGTATCTGCATTTTATTTTAATGAGTTATCAAAGTACACAAGCTGCGATCGGTAAAAACAAAATATGTTTTTTTATCGTCTTCTGGTAACGTCTCTATAGTTATAAATATATAATATATATGATAGGGGTTGTAACGGGTCTCGCTGTATTTCTTTATTTTTCTTGAAAATGTATTTTTTTTTTCGAAGTGTTTATTTGAAAATAAAAACCTATAAGCTGTCGAGGTGACAGTTATATTGATGTGTGTTTTAAATGGCATTGCACGATTATTTTTTTTATTAAAACTACTTTTTAGTTATGACTTGGAGTATGCTTCTCTTCTAGTAATTATAAAGAAAATGTGTCTACATAATACAGAAAACCTCATGTAATATATATAATGATTTACACGGAAACGGTCAATGCAAATCAGTTAGGAGCTTTAACTGGTAAAGTCGGAACGTTTGCATGGCCCGCACCAAGGCGTTGAACCCTGTTGCTTTTGACAATGTTGTGTGTCGTGTTGTATTATTGTCTTGTATAGTAAAGACATTGTGTCAATAGTCTGAAATACAAACCAGCGTTCGTTTAAACGAATTTATCGCTAGATAGTTTTTTCTGGAGTTACCGTATTAATACATATTTAAAGCATATTTAGTCACAAAACATCTTCTAAAGTTAAGTCGAATAACATTTTAATTCATATTTTCTTTTCTTTTTAAGTTCGTAATTCGTAATCATTCAATAATGGAAAGCAAAACGACAAAACAGGTATTATAAATAACAAAAATGTTATTTTAAATTAATCCCTGAAACGCATAATGCATATTAATATGATATAAGGGATGAAAGCATCCATATAACAGTAACATATTGCAAATTGTTTATAGTACACATTACCATTCGTTGAGAATTTCTGTGTTGTTCATTTTGCACTGTTTCTTTCAAAGCGATGAATTTCAAATCAAGTGTGGCATTTGACATGCCCTTTAAACTTCTTTATGTCATTCATGATTTGCCGCGACTGTTCTTAGGCGTTGACCACAGTTTAATATTTATATTTAGAATTGTGTTTGTGTATATTTGTCCTATCTGTTGTTTAGGTAATTGGTCACTCTGTTTCGAACTAGGCATTTTACTATTGATCGGTAGACTGGCTTCCCCGATTGATGTTTTACATTATCCCTAACTAATAGACTTTATTGAGAAAACATGGTGTATAAGTATATGTGTTGTATACTAATAACTTGTTGTCTTTTAAAAAGAATTAAGTACATACATATTTACTTATCTTTATCAAAAAAATATTCGAACATATTTTGCAAACAAATAACTTGATCATTGGGAAAATACAATGCCACTATTACACTTCGTATGCGCACGTACAAAGCAGTATAATTTTCTATGATGAGTTACTCAAATCGCCGTTGAATTTCATATAATTAAAACATAAAGTGGTCATGTACACGTGGTAACTATCAAAGACTGCGGAACTTCCTATGTTTTCGTCCATGTACACATATTAATATATATAATAATTTGAACCGACCATTACTTTTTAGCAAGGAAAAAAATCACTGAAACTTAAATAATATGTGTGTGTGTGTATAATCCACCAATGGGATACATGTTGGAGTTAACGATTGGCATAGCAATTTTTTCAGAGGGCAGTTTATGTGTATATGTATAACATTCGTAAGCAGCAGCATCTTACGTTTCCGAAATACAATTACTCAAACCATACGTTAAACGTATGCATTTGATCGACTCAACATTTATTTTGTTGACAAAACATAAAGTTCAATTGCATGAACTTTGAAATTGTTTTTGCACAAAAAAGGTCACACATGAACCAATACCTTATTTAAAACAATGAAAAAGTTCCCTGGCATTTTAGTAGAAGCATATTGCTTTGTTACAAAAATTAGTTTATGTTTTACATGTGTTAAACGGCCGAACTAGATATTGACTCCCATTTTGTATAATGCGAAACTCATATAAGAACAATGTCACCATTATAGTCAACACTGTATACAACCACTAGAATTGTACCTGGTAAATGTCTCATTACCCACCCGTTTGTGCTTTTGAGTATAAGACCCCATGTCGGTTTTGTCGACCACGAGTTAAATGTAATTCTCTACATACATCACAGTATGCGTGCAATAAAGCAATTGACCGTATATGCTATGACACTAAATTAATTATAAGTGCGATTAAATTATATTCCTAGACCACTATTGAAATTGAATATGCTTATAAGTTTACAATATAAAGAAGTGAAACTCCAGCTGCTGGAGCAGTATTGAAATCTTATTACAAACAATTAGTTGGTCCTTTATTTATGGCAAGTGACCGATTGCCGAAACAGTACAAACAAGGTTTCTAAAAATAATAAAATAACAATATTACTACCAGCCTCTGAAGGCTGAAAATATTACAACATCGAAGATATGTACGGGGATACACGCTACTGTGTCCACGCAGGACACATCAAACTGTTGTGAAATGCAATATAAAGAAGTAAAACTCCAGCTGCTGGAGCAGTATTGAAATCTTATTACAAACAATTAGTTGGTCCTTTATTTATGGCAAGTGACCGATTGCCGAAACAGTACAAACAAGGTTTCTAAAAATAATAAAATAACAATACCACTACCAGCCTCTGAAGGCTGAAAATATTACATAGCGTTTTATTACAAGAGTGTCATCTTTTTCAACGAATCTCCCGGGAGTCTCTACCTAGGCAATAACGTTATAATTTACGTTACGTCAAATAAGTACAGCTTTTAGTTATATCTATCTCAATGACGCATGTATTTTGTATTATACAATATAAATCTGACAGGTAGTCTCACTCTCACTAAAAACCTTGACCCACTAATAGCTACGTTTACAACGTGATCTCGCTTTTTGATTTAAATAAAAAGGAAAAGTATTTTATAATTATAATTTGTAGTTGAACTTGTGTGACTTTGGTCAAACAGATAAATAGTATTTCTATCCGAAATAAAGTGAAGTAATTTTATTTATTTCAGGGTTTAAAGGGAGTTTATTAGAATAACTACCGAAGCGTTTACGTAAATACAAGAGGGTTTATTAGAATCACCACATAAGTATGTCCGTAAAAACAAACTTGTCCCACGAAGTACTACTCCAACAGTTTTCAACGTAAAAAACCAACACGTGCATGTATTTGTTCTTACAATACGAAATTGTTTAATCATATCCTACGTAAACAAGCTGACGTTGAACCCGTTTTGTTCAGCTCGCAGTTGCTATTACATAATTATTTCAACAACAACAAAAACAGCTAAAGGAAACAACTTTGTTGAGTCGTAGCTATTTGTTACTTTTGTGAATAGCTTAAATTTGATCTACTTCAAGAGTAAGTAAATTATTTGGACAACATTATTAATTTGCTTATCAATTACACGTTTATTGTTGTTCTCTATAAACATTGGCATATCGACCATGCCTTAAGACGTCATTGAGGAGAATCGACGGTTAACATGTATTATACCATGCGGGGATGACACCTATTGAGTATAGGTTCGATATACGGTCAACTTGTCCTCGTGATATCAGCGAATGAAAAACTCATTGATATTAACAAACCCCTTATTATGTGTTTAGATAACCGTATAATTATAATCAAATGAGGACAATTGCCTTTATCTTAAGACTTAAAACAATATTGTATATGTAAGAAAAAGATGTGCACTCATCAGACACATTATTTTTCATTAAACAACAAATGGATGTTGTCTATTTCACAGAAGATGCTTATTAACTAACACTTACTGCTTTAAGCCTATAAAAAGTAGAAAAAAATATCAGAAGAACGAATATATTGATGGAGGCATGAGCGATGAATATATGGTTCTAGTTGTACATGCATATTTTTAGAGGAGCAACACATGCCTATGTATTTCAGAACGTTTAGTATAATTCCATTAAACTACTGTTATTGTTGTTTAAGAGTTGTCAATTGTATTTATTTAGGTCAACGAATAGTTTATTGATTTAGTGTTTTCATTTTTTTTCACTAGACATGGCATTATTTGAACGTATTTCTCTCTAGTGTCGTATAGACTTATTTTTATCCCGTGCAGACGACAAGGTCTTATTGAGATTTGCCCAGCGATTCCTTTGCTATTATGTGATCGTAATTACGTCTTACTGTGGATTGAACGTTCAATTATGTATGTGTTGGGTTAAGAAGTATAAATCGTATTTTATACTAAGTATAAAAAGGTTTCGACTTAAATAACACCAGCGGACGTTGATAGGAGTGTATGTGCTAGAGATTTATTCTTCTTGCATTCAGACGCGCTAATTCAAGACAAATGTTCGCCTTGCCTTTATGGAAATGTAAACACCATATGACAACACATGCTTACTATATATTAAAACTATGTTCATTAAATGTGTAAACTCTATGTTATCCTTATTTTAACATGATGTTGAAACAACTACTTAACACAATCATCAGTACATTGATGCTTATTAAACGCGTTTGCAATACGTGCTTAATATCGTTGACATACGGTCAAAGTTTAATATAACGGGCGCTGATTGTAGCAAAGGACCAGCTACATGTAATGTATGTTGTACATTTGACACTCAGTGTCTTACAAGACCATACATAATATTCTCTAAACTGGTCTTTGCGAGTCAAAAACCCAGACGAGTATTGTTCACATACATCAAATGTATGTATATCGATCAAATACAAATATATATGCTTTCTTTTGTATATTTGAAAATGTTATAGTTTAAAGGTCGAAATACTGTAAGATTATGATTTTTTTAAATGTGAAACAAGGTTAAAGCATCATGTTACACCATATGTTCATAATATCCGCGAACAATAATGTGTCTCATCAAGGAACATAATAAGGAATAATTAGGAATTGCCAACATACTGCTTATTAACACGTCGTTGATGAAAGAAATATCAACGTATTAACATAACTATTCAATGAGACCCTTATATTCTTTAATGCATTATTCCATATTATATATTTTGATCATGTGGAGGACATATGCAACGTTTTTCTTTAATTCAAATGGTGCCATTTCAGCTATCGTCAGATTCAATAACAACTGGCTCTACGTTTGTCTTACCTCGGAATAACTGCGTTAAATTTGCATAATAAATATTTGAAGCTATATCAGAAACCAAAAGTAATTTGTGCATGAATTATATAAATTGCTGTAAAATGCAGTCTTACATTGCAAAAAACACGAAAATGTCCTTTTGCACATGTGTTGTTCCTGTTATTTAATATATTTAATTCTTTAATAAATATCAATGCGTTGATGTTGTATATCGTTCTATATTGCAAACACACTAATTGATATCATGACAAATCGTGATTAAACTGCAACGGTGTATTTCTTGACGACGCTTTTCAACCAATTACTCACAGACAATACAAATTATTCGCCCACGCTTTCGTCTAGATGTTCTGCATTAATGGCAATCCATGCAATTTCCGACCAATTATTATAGTAATTATGTTTCTATTTCCGCCGTGAAGTCAGTCAGTGTACTTTCAAAACATTGCATGAATTGAACATTCAAATATATGGCAGTTATAAATAATACTCGAATCGGAACAGACACAATTGCGGACCAACACTTATAGTTACATTACATGGTGTTGCGGCAAGTTTAGGGATATGTTCCCAATAATATAGAATGTTCGATAATTTGTCTATAGGTAACACATACACATATTTTGTGCAAACTGACAAAAACATATCTTCACCAGCTTGTTTTTAATGTTGTGTTTCCTCACGCAATCTGCAATATTAAACAAAAATATTTCTTATCTTTAAAAAACGAATTATTATCAATTGAAAACGTTGAAACTGGCAAATTCACTATATTACATAAATGTTATGAAATATAGTAGATACTATTTAGGTAACAGTAGTTTTCTTTAGTTTCTATACATTTAACAAAAAATGGTATTCATTCTCAATTCAACCATATTACACCTTGTACATACTCGTTCATTTCTTGGAATAGTTCTATATCTACCTGCTTCACTGAATAGTGAATTTGCAGGACAGCGAATTCTAGTCAAACAAATTCTATCCCTAGCATTTACCACACTATCTAAATAGTTTTCAAAATCAAAATATGATTTGAATAAACGATAGGTATCAAGTTTGGGCAAGTTATCAATATATCACCAACCCATGTTTGTAAACGGATATCCTGTATCTTTGAACGTGTGCCAAGTTTAAGGAATATACGTCATCAACTATTGCGTCATTATAGAAGACAAATGCACCTCGAATTATTGATTTTGAAAATATATCACCAATTTATATTCTAAGAGTTTTAATGAAGCCTTTCTTCCTGGAAAATATCACTGTTGAAACAATACATCACATCAACATGTCTTTTTTACATGGATGTGTTCTTATAATGAAAAGCATATCCCATAACACAAATTAAAAGCCATGTTAAAAGCCATGCTGTTATAATGCATAATAATTTATTAATAGAATGATGATGGACGGAGAACATGCATTTGATGCTGATTAAATCCAGTTAAACATATCACGTCTCTAAACGACCGGTCTTCTTCGTGTTTTACAAAGTGCCGAAATTCACCGCAAAATGGACCTACTTACTGAACGCAAAAAAAATTACTCCCAGAACATATCATGCGTTATACATACACGTTGATGCAATGGTCTCTATTGATCGTAAAGGAAATCGATATGGCATCATTTATAAAAGTACATCAAATTAATATTGAAATGTCGTATCCCTGTTATAATTGTGTTCATAACCGTGTATACATATTAATAACAGCTTATCTTTAAATGAATACAATATGGCATGTGTTAACAATAAACTGCCTTAAACAAATAAATCAATTATAATTGACCAAGTTCTTCTTCGTTTTTCTTAATTATTTGTATGTTCAAGTTATCATATATATAATTGTCAAATGACTTTAATGTGGTATTCAAGTTTCCTTCCAATGCATCTATACCACACTTATAGTGTCTAATCGCACATGATATGTCCGTACTTATTGATGTATCGAAGTGATTTAAAGCCACACCAACGACTACTTCTTATATCATAATACAGTAACAATGTAAATATGTAAGCAATCTTAAGTCGGGTGCAACATTTTACACACATCGCTGAGCTTAATTATCCTAAATTATCTTAAACAATTAATATATATGACTGCGAATTTTAACACAATGTACCTACATCTTCGTATGTGTGTCAAATTCTTTATTGGAAAATAAATCCATAAAACAGTGTCTGCAATTGAATTCGGTATACACACTAACATTTGCATTGTTGACATATGTAGTTTTTGTAATTGTCATTTATCAGGAATCTATTTCTGAGGCCACCGTCTTATATTGATTCAGAGATGTTTGTTTTCAAAATCTGCAATTCTTTTGACAACAAATAGTCTAACATGTATTTTGATTTTCACCAATTTGTTCAGGTGTTGACCAGTATTTTGTTTTCATCAACGTATTAACATTTATAATTAAACCTAAAAACATGAAACTTCAGAAACATTTGAAGGAAATACATTCTTAAAAGATGTTTCAAGTGTTTAAATTCATTGCGATTGTCGACGATTCGGGACTATTTATGGCAATTCTTAAATTGTATAATGCCCTATTATTGTTAGTTCTACAAATGCATGAAACGTCTCAGAGTGGTATTGAACGAGTTTTGAGTGTGAGATTTATTAGCAAAATTAGCATTTTTCGGGGGAAAAAAATGGTCTGATTAAACATCCTTGCTGCCATGCATTTGTTTTGATGTGTATAGCCTTGTGTTTTTAATACGTGAGCATGGTTTCCGTTGTTTCACATTCGCCGGAGTTTTTAAACGTATTATGATCTCTATGTATTTTTTGTATGATTTCTTCTTTATCATTTCGGTATTTTACCTAGAAACTGGTGGGTACTAACATTATAATATCGCATCGTGGTCAAATATATCTTTTAGAACCAAAAGCGGAATTTGATTTGGTAAATTAGACGAAAACAGATAATTGAGATTCTAAAAATGTACAACACGTTGATAATGTGGTTAATTCAAGTTGACGAATGATTAAATCTGTACAATATCTATTTTAACGCCGGCATTGTTCACATTTGTTCTTTAATGGTATTAAATATCTTAATCACATCTTCATTACATATAAAGTAGGTACATGTTCAGTGTGTGTTATTTTCGTGTAATTACTATGCATTACATCAAGATATAAATACATTATTTTTACGGATTTAATGCAATTCTACAACAGAACAATTCAGAGACGACTTTTCTGTGTAGATTCAGGCAGATATATGCCGCTAAATCATACTTGAGAAGACAGTGAATAACAACATTCGAGGAACCGGATCGAAATATTCGCCATCGAAGAAAATGGGAGGTATACCCCACACAAAGGCTGGTCAGGGGCGAATATTCATAAATGAGTTTAGCTTTAAAAACACTTAACCGGATGTCACTTAGCTTGCAGTTTATTTTGATCCGACTGGTTACCAAAAAGATGATAACCTTTTCATAAGTACGAGAGTTACATGTACATCGGATGGTACGAAAAGAGTTTGCGTTTTCCAAGACAAAAGTTTGCTATTCTTCCAAAAACGCACGAACAGAGTGTGGCTTGTACACGTCTACTCGACGATGTCTGTCGTTTCTAAAGAGTTTCCACATTGGATTGCGTGTTTAGTTTCTAGATTAAAGAAAGCCTTCTGACTGCGCCGTGGCCTTATAAGGTGTATTTAGAAACAGCATACTTGAAACATTATGTCATAGTAGTTCGATGGCCAGTGTTGTGTTTCCATGTCTCTTCGAACCTTGTTTTACTTTAAACTAATCATCACTTTTTACCTTTTTATTGTTTGTCAATATACGTATATGTTACGAAAATGAACAACTATATTAAAGATATCATAGAGTTGATGTCAACGTTATTTTGCAATAATTAAATTATGAGCTTATATCATTCAGATAATTCTACTTGGAAATAACAGTTGTGAACATGTATTGAAATACTTAAGTGAAAATACCGTATTTGTTTAAATAAAAGTCGCATTGCTCCAGGTTTATAAAATACAAAATTATATACGATATGATATAATTAGAATATTTGGTTTGTTTGACAGTCACATTGATGCCTATACACTGTTATGTAGACTTCATTTATAATAAACACCGTCGAAGATGTAACGACTTAAGAATCGGTAATTACAATAATGGCTACCAAGACAAACATACTAAATTCCTCAAATTGAAATGAAAACTATTTCAAAGAACAATATGGACATTCCAAGCTTATTATCGTGTATGGATTGTGTTGATCGACTTAATCACTTGAATGAATTGATTAAATATATTGCTTTAATGATCACTCGAATACTACTTTGATGCTTACCAGAAAAGACAAGTTGTCCCAAGCAACTATATTGCCCTAAATCCGCACCAGTTCCCTTCTATGTTTCGTTAAAGCAATATATGTCTTTAAACAATTAATACAATATTTATGTCCATGCATGATAGATATAGTACACAAAGGAAACATATGTTTTTCATGTTACACCATAAAGGACTGTTAGTTCATTGAATTAACAAATGAGCAACTTGATGTATGTACGTTACGATTGTAAACAAGATTACTACCGCAGTGAACAGTACGAAAACATAATTATGTATCCATCTTCAGATAGAGTGCTCTGCCATTCTACCCTTCAACAAATATTTCATGAAGTTGAAAATGTTTTGGGTAATCATGTTTTGTAATTACCGCAACAACTGTATACATGAATGCATTTCAATCCACAATACTCGGTTTAAATTTAAGCCTTAGACTATATTACTATTTCTCATACAAATAAAAAAGTCAAGAATAAATAAGCTTACTACAGTGCGTATTTGCAGTTTTTGTAATTTGACTTAAAAATAAGATATCAACGTGAATGTTTCACCAGGGTAGATTAAATTACGCTGAAATAAGCAAATCTCGTATACATGGGTAACATTGTGTCACTTAAAATTAAGCTTCCTGAACTATTAAATGACAATATTTAGTTATATTACATTAACTGTTTAAATAATTAAACTCATGTTATAACATATAAAAATAAAAAACTTACAGATGTAACTTATGCTATTTGCGGCATACTGTTTTTTTTATATACTATGCAATGATGTTGAATTAACCAAAGGACTAATTCAACACAAGTCATGCAATTATAAATCTGCTTCTTTTAAATAATCTTATAAAAAATGTCAATATCTCCTCAGATTAAAGCATGTTTTGTTGAATGGCGCAAACGGTCTCCGAGGATTTCTGACATTACGGTAACAAACACTTCATTTTGAATCGATGAACACGAGTTACGTTTCAGTCTAAAAATAATACACTAGTGCTAAGTGCTCTTCCATCAACCAACAAAATAACATACCAATATTTCTCAGTTATATTCTTATAAAGGATGTTTGATGTACGAAAAAATAAAATAAGACTAAGAATAAATTGGCATTCATCGTTAAAAAAGCTCTGACATTAGTTGCGTCCTTTAGAACTATGCCCGTTAATCAAACGCGCATTCAAGGAACATAGCAATTGATACAAACAATTATTTTATGCCATCATTGAAGGTAAAATGCATGCTCATGTACCAACCACTTGTATGCGGTTACTTAAATGTTTATCAACAAACACGCATTCATTTTAGAAACATATAATATCGAAGCACGTGAAACATGTATTGTATATGCAAGTGATGCATATTTTCAAACTTAAACAGATAACTGTGAAATTCCTGAAGTACGTTATGGTGCACTCTTACATACATTTATATTTCAGGAAATGGAAAACTCCCCCTCTTCTTATTTTCATTTTTTTATTATTTATACATCCCACAGGTAAGTCTTCCATTTATCCAAAATGTAAGTCGTGTTATTTTTAANAATACCGTATTTGTTTAAATAAAAGTCGCATTGCTCCAGGTTTATAAAATACAAAATTATATACGATATGATATAATTAGAATATTTGGTTTGTTTGACAGTCACATTGATGCCTATACACTGTTATGTAGACTTCATTTATAATAAACACCGTCGAAGATGTAACGACTTAAGAATCGGTAATTACAATAATGGCTACCAAGACAAACATACTAAATTCCTCAAATTGAAATGAAAACTATTTCAAAGAACAATATGGACATTCCAAGCTTATTATCGTGTATGGATTGTGTTGATCGACTTAATCACTTGAATGAATTGATTAAATATATTGCTTTAATGATCACTCGAATACTACTTTGATGCTTACCAGAAAAGACAAGTTGTCCCAAGCAACTATATTGCCCTAAATCCGCACCAGTTCCCTTCTATGTTTCGTTAAAGCAATATATGTCTTTAAACAATTAATACAATATTTATGTCCATGCATGATAGATATAGTACACAAAGGAAACATATGTTTTTCATGTTACACCATAAAGGACTGTTAGTTCAGTGAATTAACAAATGAGCAACTTGATGTATGTACGTTATGATTGTAAACAAGATTACTACTGCAGTAAACAGTACGAAAACATAATTATGAATCCATCTTCAGAAGGAGTGCTCTGCCATTCTACCCTTCAACAGATATTTCATGAAGTTGAAAATGTTTTGGATAATCATGTTTTGTAATTACAGCAACAATTGTATACATAAATGCATTTCAATCCACAATACTCGGTTTAAATTTAAGCCTTAGACTATATTATTATTTCTCATACAAATAAAAAAATCAAGAATAAATAAGCTTACTACAGTGCGTATTTGCAGTTTATGTAATTTGACTTAAAAATAAGATATCAACGTGAATGTTTCACCAGGGTAGATTAAATTACGCTGAAATAAGCAAATCTCGTATACATGGGTAACATTGTGTCACTTAAAATTAAGCTTCCTGAACTATTAAATGACAATATTTAGTTATATTACATTAACTGTTTAAATAATTAAAATCATGATATAAAATATAAGAATAAAAAACTTACAGATGTAACTTATGCTATTTGCGGCATACTGTTTTTTTTATATATACTATGCAATGATGTTGCATTAACCAAAGGACTAATTTAACACAAGTCATGCAATTATAAATCTGCTACTTTTAAATAATCTCATAAAAAATGTCAATATCTCCTCAGATTAAAGCATGTTTTGTTGAATGGCGCAAACGGTCTCCGAGGATTTCTGACATTACGGTAACAAACACTTCATTTTGAATCGATGAGCACGAGTTACGTTTCAGTCTAAAAATAATACACTAGTGCTAAGTGCTCTTCCATCAACCAACAAAATAACATACCGATATTTCTCAATTATATTCTTATAAAGGATGTTTGATGTACAAAAAAATAAAATAAGACTAAGAATAAANTAGTATTGAGATTCATTAATAATATGCAATTGGTAGAATTGTAGCGTTCAATTAATTGATTGAACACTTAAGTATGGATATAGTTTTGACGTATTAATGATGATATGACATGATTATTTGATCAAATAAAGCAGGAGAACTTATCTTGTGGGTTTGAATAAAAATGATGCCCCAAGGTAAAGTGTAAATGTATTCACTTGATGTCCTCTAGTTAGGGAATTGTTAGGAAATTCAGTAGCTATAAAGTGTTATCGTGTGGTAGGCAAAATGTAAGGAATTTGAGTATAAGAAAACAAGTAGCGAGTATCGTTAATTTCATGGTGTTGTTACCCTATAGGAGTCTTGCGATAGAGTCAGAAGTAAATGAGACAAGTTAACATCGTTTTGGTCGCAATAATTACTCAGATAGTGAATAAGAGACGACATACCTGTGTTTGCGCAAGGTTTACAGTTTGTGGCATTGAGAGTCACAGAGTCCGCTTAAAGGTATGTTCCTTACTCGAGAAAACATTGACATTTTGTTTACCTCTAGTAGGCGACCAAGGACAATTGTAAGTGCATTGGTATGCAGGGGCATGTTTATGTGAAAGATTATTTTGTGCTTTGTAAAACAAAAACTTAAGTAAAAAGCTGGTCATAGTTGCTTAATAAATGTTAAACTAATGCTGGATATGAACGGTTTTGTATAACGAAGGTTACCTTATCAAATCTGCAATATTATGTCAAGCGTAATCACACACAATTCAGTTATTATCTATATGGAGGGCTTTAAAACGATCGAAGTATGTGGTACGTACCGTTTATTCAAGTATTAAGGTTTATTTTGACATAATTACAATGCGACATATTCAAAAACATGTGCGCAATTGAAATATCCGATACATTACCGGTAATATCATATTCGTTTTGTTAACACTTTATAACAATAATGGCAAAGTATTTTGAACTGTTTTATATAATCATGAGTCTTGCTCTAGTGTTAGTCATAATGATAGCAGCTTGTTGTGTTAACACGCATTCAAAAGTAATAGTTAACTGTCTGTGGTTTTGTTTTTGTCCGATTTCGGCTAATAGGCACATCGAACCGGTTCGCGATCCTAAAATATATTTTTTTAGTATAATACTCTTAAAACAACACATACGGCTTATCACTTCTACCGGTGTCAAAATTGTCTTAAACAAACAGAAAATAGAGTCCTTAAAAACAACTAATAACCTTCGTAAGCAGCGTGCAGTGAATTAGTTTGTGATCATTGGCAGCTTGAGAATCTGTCAAACGGTATGTCAATGTTTATGTTTAGGGATATTTGCACATACTTGTAAATGTATATTTATTCGTTTTTAAAATATAACTTTAGCACATATTCGTATTTGCACTTTTCTCTTTTATTCGTTTTATGAGACTTTATATCGATGTTAAAGTCCAATACTATAAGAGTGTCTGGTTAATGTTAAACAAGACGTAGTTATATGATCAGATAAATGATATGTTTTTAACAAAATAGGGTACGTCAGCAAATGCAGTAATTAAAATTAAAATAAATATTTAATTTTAAATTCAAAACCGTAAGGTTTTATTATCCCGGTTTCAAAAGCGCTTATACAATATGGTTATTGACATGCGATGCCATTACTTAATTATAGTAAGATTTGCGCTTTATATGATTTAAATGGTCATATGTCACACGACAAAGCACACTATTTATTGTCATAAGAGTATATTATTATATTATGAATAGTGACGCTGATCAAGAAAGACGGCAATATACTATAATTCATTGAGTATACTACATGCACTAAACATGAATAAAAGAATGTTAATGCGCATTTATCAGCTATATATGTATGGCGATTTCATGTATGTCAGCATCATATTTAAGTTGTATTTCCTACTCCGGATTAACGGATTTTTGATGTTGGACTAGCGGAAAGTATAACAAACCAATATAAAAGCTCCTTGGCATATTATTAGTACAACATTGCTTTATTACAAAAAATAAAAGATACTATACACTATTATGTTAAAAGAAAGACAGACAGACAGA